>OMLP01002344.1:0-10450 GCA_900302685.1 Spondyliosoma cantharus
GTAAGGTTGTACTGTGCTGTGTGTGTGTGTGTGTGTGTGTGTGTGTGTGTGTGTGTGTGTGTGTGTGTGTGTCTGGAAGTGTGTGTGTGTGTGTGTCTGGAAGACTGCTCCGGGAGCCAGGACCAGGGGTCCCATGCTGGCACTCAGTCAACCCTCCAATATTCACCATCAATATTTGAAAGGCACAGGGAAATGGATGGGAGTTAAAAGGCACTCAGCATGGAAGTAAGCAGTTTAAAGCAAGGTTAAATAATACTTAGCTGAGACACCAATAAAAACATCAGCAATTTATTACCCGTCTACGAGCCAGCTGAATTATTCAGCTGCTGTTACAGCATGCACCTTCTCTCTTTTACAAGACAGACATCAATCAGTGACCATTTATGGCCATTTCAGGATTATTAGGCACTTTGTAATAACTGGGGAGGGGGTACGACATATAGAACAATGCGGTCGACCCCCCCAACGCATAGTTAAAAATACATTAAATCAGGAGGAACTTGATTTCTTTCTTTCTTATCTCATTTTAAAAACAGACATTTAGTTCAGATATTACAAAGGGCATAGTCTACTAAAAATATATCCTTAAAATCATATCTGGAGGGTCTATTTAATTGCTTATTGCCCTCTACTGTATCTGCCCTGAAGATACAGATGATTGGAAAATTGTGAGGTTTTTAACTTGCAACCTTGTCCTTTGCTCCATGGTGCAGATGTCAATCCAATTACAAAATGTGCAGGACACAGAGGGAGAGAGAGAAGGAGAGCGAGAGAGAGAGAGAGCGAGTGTGTTATAATATTGTGTCCATGAGGGAAATTAAGGAGCCAGTTCATTGGCAGGGGAGAGACATCCTTGCTCATTGTGTTTAATGAGGCACTGATGGGTAATATGCATGGTTGATCAGAAAGAGCCCTCATTAGAGGGCCATAAATGAAGACAATAATAAATAAAGAAAGGAGTCTGGCCTATTTCCTCTAATTTAATATTCCAAGATAAAGACCTACTCTTTGCCCCTTTTTTCTCAAAGCGAGTGAGGCTACTGAACAAAAAAAAAACACACACACACAGGCAAAATTTAACAAATGTATTATAGTATTCTCAAGTGTACCAAATACACTTGCTATAGTGAGGCACTTGGACAGAAAAAGTGCCATGCAACATGCACAAGCCCTTCAAGCCCAGATGTGTGCACACACCAAACGACAGCATGGCACATACACATGTTTGTGGATGCCACTGACCATGAGAGCAGGGTAGGCAGCCTGCTGCTGCTGAAAAGGAGGACAGAAAACAGTCAGGGCTGCAGCTGCTCTACACGTCCTCTCTGAATCATTATAAACGACAAATGAAGGTGTTACAGACAAAATAATTCTCTACGTTTAATACAAACCCATTAATGGGGTTTATGAAGGTGGCCACTCACTGGGAGAAAGGTGGGCTTCTCTGAACTATTCCTTGGCTGCCGTCACTATTTTGTGTGTTTTCCAATCAAACAAGAAGCACCACCTGTCAGGTTCATCTCGACGCAAGCAGCTGCCCTAGTTGCATCCTATTAATGGCCCTCAGCCCCATCAATAAGGCATGCAGCTGGCTCCTGGATGCTGCCTGTCTGCCTGGCACGCTCTTTCACCCCACCTTGCTTTACAATATGCATGAGGATTTTGGCATGCCTACAGAGCTTCTCCTCAATGAATAACTAATGGAGAGTTATTCGTAAAACATACAGTAGCTACATTTCCACTTCCTCCTACATGAGAAACCAGCGGGACTTGGGTGGAGGCTTCATAAAACAGACTGGGTGTCGAAAGGGGCCATAAACTAAAATCATGAATAGGCTATATACATTTTATAAAATGAAGATTTTTTTTAATGCTGCTAATTTGAAATTATAGCCAAAGACCAACAGAGCTGCAGTGAAAGGATTACAGCTACAAATTCAAGAGTTCAGCAATATTTCAGAACTGTATTGTTCCAAATTACACAGGAAGGAGACACAAATCAAATCTTGATTTCTTTTCTTAGGAACAACTTCTGCTTGCAGCTGCTCTGCTTGATTAAAGTCTAATACGCATCTGCTTCAGTCCAACAGATAAAAACAAACGGCTCTCCATCACCTGCTAAGACACCTACTCAGACAAATTCTAGGGAGCAATTATCGCAGAACAAAAGGTCACCAAGGGGGCATTAATTGAATTCCAATATGTGCCTCCAGTCATCAAGTCAGCCTTTTGGGCCGGCCTCTTCTGCATGCTAAAGACTCGGCGAGATTTAACTGTAGTAATAAGATCACTGATAGCCTGGGCTGTGTATCGAGGGTGACACCGATCACTTCTCCTTTAGGAGGCCAGAGTGAGTACAGCTGATCAATGAGCAGCAGATGGTGTTTTGAAGCCGTGATGAACGCCGCACATTACCGCTCGGTGCTGTGGTGAGCAAAGAGAACAGCGCCGTGGAGCTGTGATGGCTGACTGCTGTCTGTACTGTCTGAGCTAACTTGCAGCGCTGGCTGTGTTCTGCTCACCCTCTGCCTTTTTATTCCCACAGCTATCCAGGTCAGCTGTGAGGGATGAGGCTCCTCGTTAAAACCTTAGCCAATTAAAGCAATACAGGCTGCGGAGGGGATCTCAAGAGCTCTCAGGCTCGCATTTATAAACACACAACAAGGCAGTGAAGACGCCACAGAGACCATAGCTGGAGCAACAGACCAGCTCTAGAGAGCTACACTTGTTGTGGATAGACTTTGAATAATTTGGTAAAGAATATAGCACTTAATTGGAAGCAAAAAAACAAAAACATAAACATATTTGATGCAAGAAATGACAAATCTGTGCTATAACTTAAGCGGATGGTGTATCATTCAATTCACTTAGCATTTCAGGCTACTTAATTAACAAAAAAATATAAAAAAGTATAATCTACTCTACAGTGAATATCTTCTCTAACCAAGGTCATATGAAAGAATAAAAGGGGGTATACACACGGTGAGAGGCAGATTGGGAAGTCCACGTACCCCGATGATAGCATTCAGCTCAGTCATAGTCACCTGCTTAGCCCGCTCCACTGCCTGAGCGACCTGCTGCTGGTGCTGTGGGAAGACATACAAAAGATGATTGGGGCATGCCAGCATCTATAACACACCCACACTCACTTATCTGTGAATTTCACACTTGATTTTCATAGTGCTACTGCAATTTAATAAGTGATGGCAAGTGCCACACACTGTACAATGTAGCTACAACAGGCGACTTTATTTTCGTGCTAAACTGTGACACCGTTTCAGAGCCACATTCAAAACTCACCTCTTGTGACAGGAAAGGCATAATTTGAGCTAAAATTGCGTTGAGCCGTTTGGCAATCTCCGTCTGGAAAAACAAAAGAGGAGCAAAATGAGATGGTAAAGTATGAAACAGACAGTGACTCCACATAACCCCGCCTTTAATGTTTACACCGATTAAGTCAATTACTGCGGCAATCAGAACTGCTTGACTCAACATCCTCTAAACAGCGTGATATTGACATTTGAAATATTTAAAACATTAGGAGAGCCCAGGGGGATGGAGCACAGCTGTGCTGAGAGTGCACTCCATGCTAAACGGATATGAGCAGGCAGAGTGCTGCTGTGTTGAGAGGATCCTCTCTCGCTCTGCCCTCCTTCCCCTCATCTGCAACTGCGGTGTCTTGCAGTTAACCTCAGAGTTAAACCACACAACCACACCCCAGGAAGAGAGGCCCACTAACCAGACTGCACTGTTTACTTACATGTGACAGTGTAGGCAATTTACATTACAGGGTATAACTGCAGTTTGAGCAGAGTTTACAACCTGTAATGACCTGGAGGGCCTCGAATCTATGATCAATACCATTAGAAGACAACGTTAAGAGCACGGTGTGCTAAAGCTCTGCCTTTCCAAGAATGAAGCCTGGGCCATTTCTCACTGCAATCAGCTGCCCAGCCCTCCACCCTCCCAACCTCCCATCCATCCACTGAGCCCTGCCTCCATTCTTCTGCTTGTCTACCAACTGCCATGGCAACGGCTGCAGTCCTATCTTGCTGGGATCATTATGCAAATGGCACCTCTGCTTGACCGTAACAGGCTTTAAAATCATATTACGTGCTTGGAGGCAGGTCATTAAATTGAATTTTCAGCCTGTCGCTCACATGAATGTAGCAAATGAATGGTGGATAAAAAGAGCAATGGGAGGAGGTGCGATACACCCCCTCTCCCCTGTAAAAACACTGCACAGCCGACTTGTTCTGCCTCCTCCTCCTTCTTCTTCCAATGATGGGAGATGAGACACTCAGGTTCAAGCTCTGCGCTGGGAGCAGAAAAAATAACAGTGCCAAAGCTACATCATCTATGGAATTTATGAGCTGCAGTTCAACCCAAGGCCACTGCGGAACACAAACACATCACAGGGATTTTCTCCGATTTTTCATTTGGAGCAGCACACACAATGTACTTTGCAGACCGCCAGCTTATTTATTACACATGGCAGAAATGCCAGGCAGTTTTGGCAGCCAGACATATTACCTCTGAGCAGAGCCAGAGAGATTGGAGAATAATGTCCAACAGAACGAGACCTGCTGACCCAAGCTGCAACATGGATAGCCACTTAGCCGGGCACGCCAACAGCACAAACAACAAGCTGAAGATGAAATATGGCATGAAACAAAGTAAAGCCTGGGATCAGAGGCAATAATGTGAAACAAATATATGGTAGCATGTGTTACAGAAAGTACAAAAGTCCAGGACATAACACTGATTATAACTTGATTACGGTCTGCGGATACTGAACTCCTCTGACATGCAATAAATGTGGCCTACAACCCTACAATAAAGCAATGAGAGGGTTGGATAGGGGTTTTATGAGCATTAGTATTAATACAATGCAGTAAGTGCTCGAGCAAGAGCTCAAGAACGCCCTCAGAAATGGTTGAAAAGCTACAGAGCCTTTATAATCCATGTTTGCTGAGATAAGCCATGTCAATAGCAGTCGAACATTTGACAGGATTTGTGAAAAGGCCTTGAGCGCACAGTCCATTCCTCTGTAGCTTAGTGTCATGGTGACAGCTGGCTGAGAGAGGTCAGGAGGTGGCTGATCTACTGTGCCCTACACAACTGGCAACCTCCACACTCTCACAACACAACATGCAAATACATGGAAAAGGCATCAACCCAGCTCGCCACCGCTGTCAAAATAGATACAGTGCAGCGAAGGGGGGATTTTTTTTTTTTTGTTCTGCTGGCAGATAAAAATGGGGCTGTTGTCACTTTAAGTAGATGACAGCTTGGCCCTTGAGAGGCCAGCTTTGCGCTGCTGCTACACAATTACAGGTACTCGGACCTGTGTAGCACCACTTTCAGAGCACTCTCAGGCTGGCTTGTCAATGGTGTGCAGAAAGGTATTCGCCTGTTGCTATCAGCAGTGGGAAAATGGAGTCGAGACACTGATGAGTATTAAATACAGAGAGAAAAAACACTGGTGGCTCTGGTCACATGATCCATCTATAAACAATACTTGACTAGTCAGATTTAGAGGGCCTCCAATTTGTCCAAGATGACAGCGTTGCCCCTTTCCTGATTATTCTAGTAGGAAGAGAATTAGACTAGTGCTTCACTAGTGGCTCATCTAAGCCAGAAAATGATGTTGCACAAAGCCTCGGAGCATTGGTTAATGTGAAGCAAGTCCAGAACACATTTCTAATTGGCATTTGAAGTTATCTGTATTGATCTGGCTAAGGCTAAAAGCCTGCCTAAATGGATGCATGACTCATTACTATGATTAACCTTGTCAGCCACGGCAGTAAGTCAGCTGCTTTTCTTGGGAAGAACTGTGATCATAAAATAATAAACGTATTATTTTTTCGTTATGCCATATGCTAAAATACAATAACTTTCTGTTTGTATAAGTGGACCTGACACCCAACAGTTCACACCCTGTAATTATTACACTCCAGTGCAGTCCCACATAACAGACTGGGGAGCCACAGTTTCTCCAACCACTTTTCACAACACGCCTCTTTTGTATGAACACTGCGAACAGTCCACTGGCTGACCATGTTTGTTTTGGCGCTGGGTATGACAGATAGTTTGCTACTTAGCAAATGATTCCAGCAGCCATGGGTCTCATGTCAGCGTTATGACTGCAGGTAACAGCCAAATCTGATTGAGCCTCACAAACGTCCAAGCCCTAAACTCTGTGCAGCTCTTGGAAACAAGCACCAGATGATGGTAATTACTGGCCGACATCACAGGGCAGAAATTAGCTGTTTGTATCTACATACTGTCACGGCTGATAGATAGGGATCAGATAACACTGCCACATCAGTCAATCTGAGCTGTGCCGGTGTGTGCATTCTGAAATGTGAATTATGTCCCTGCACAGTAATGAAAAAGGCACAGTTAGAGGAATGGATTTCCTCACCGTGGAATAAATCTCCTGGCAGGAAAATAATATGCCTATGTGCATCCAATAATCCATCCCATCCCTGCCTGTTAACCACTCCCCATCTTCTCCTCCTCCCTGCCTGAGCGGTAAGCTGGGGGAGCTACATGGACGGGGCCCACACTGTTTGCTCACAAACACGCCGTTCAGCAGGTTAGGGCCCCTCTGATGAATTATTCAAGCGCTTCCATCAGCTCTGTTGAGGATCCTGATAAAAGTCAGGCGCTAAAATGGATCAGTCGATTAACCTGTTTACACAGAGCCAGGGCTGTTGCCCCTCCCCCAGCTCTATTCTCCAACGTGTCTCTCCAGCACCCATCCCCCTCCTCTTTCCTCTGGTTGGCGATAAGTGCCTGACAGAAGCTATCAGAGCGGCTCGAGCCCTGACAGACATGTGGCAGCGTGACACACGGCCCAGACACTGATGGATCACCCTACCACACCAATCCGCCAATGCCCCCAACGCTGTCATTATCCAGGCTAGGCTGTCGCAGGAGAGGGGACAACCCCACTGGCTTAAGAGCAGCATGCATGGGAATCTCGGGGTTACTCATTCATACAATCTTTATCTCTCCAAGCATCAGTGTGATTGATCTGTGGAGCAATATAAGATAGGATCTTTGGATAAAGATAAGGGCACAATAAGTGACTAAAGGACTTTTACCCCCCTCTTGTAATTACTGTTCATCTTAAAAGAAATACTGGCCCATCAGCAATCCTCTCCCTTTGATCATTAAGTCAAAGGCCGAGCCTGCCAAAGTCTACCTTTAATCTTATCAAAAGGCTGAGACAAATCCAGGATTTACACAACTCAAAAAAGGGCCACAGTGATTGTACAAGTGGTGGTACAAGTTCGCAATTGTATTGCCTGGTTTGTGTGCAGCAGATCGTCTGTTTACATCCTATTACCAACGCTCAGTTCAGTTCACGGCCTATGAGCTGCTCCTCCTGGGTCTCCCTTCCCCTGACGCTGTGGAAAACCACTGAGCTGAGGAACATGATGGTACCTACCTGTTTGTGCATCTCTATGTTCAGCCCGTAGGACATCTCATAATACTGAAATGAAAGCAAGGATTTCATTAGGATTAATGAAGTCAAAAAAAGTCACATTTGTAATCAAGTTGTGTGAACATTGTCTATACTCGAGCATTTACTTTGCTGTATATAGTCAGGTTGACACAATACCAGAATATTAACCTTCGAAAAGACAATTCTTGAGACCTCTTTTAATATAATGGCAAAATGGAAATAAAAAGGCACACACATGCACAGTGTCAGTAAAGAAAATTACACTGAACACATTCAAACACATAATGATGTCAATATCGGTGCAGCGGGGCTCCAGACTACATTTTTACACTGGCTGCACTTGTGCTCCTTTTTAATTAGGTGATCCAGTACACATGTAGGTCCACCCAATAATACATTTACTTCAAACAAGTAAATAATTGCAGACAGGACTAAATGTGCAGTCTGAGATCTTATTCCTCATTTAAATCTTTTCACACATGTGCGACATGTACATAGGAGCCTGCTATACGCCGACAAAATAATACAGAAAATATGTTTAGATGCTAATATTTGCTCAAAGGCAACTGTCTACACACCCAGTTGGTGCCTGTTTTAACTTTTTTATGCATTTTTTATTCTGACTTGTGTGCAGCCTTGTCTTCAAAAAATCAAATTGTGAATCCATCTCTGTTGAATATCGTATCATATACAGTGTCGTTTTAACATGTGCTATCAAAAACATGTTGACACTTTTAACTGCCCTTGTATGTTGCCACATATCTAATTTGATTGATCGCTTTGGTAATTTCATCACTAAAGGGTTTTGAACGTGATGACTGAAATCTAAATACAATCCAGCTTCTTTGGAGCAAATGTGATAAACTAAGAAAAAAGGGGAGTTATTTGAGCAGCTGGCAGCAAATAGCCAATAAATCCATATTGTGTTGTTTATAGTGCGGGCACAGAGAAGAAAGGGGTCAGAGTTATTGATCATCATCTTAAGCCCTCAGATCTCCAGGATGTCTATTTACTTAGCGTAACACGATTGCTCAACACTCTTGATATTTCGAGCCAGGTCAGTCTGTCTGTCTGAAATGTAATCCGCGGAGCCCACAAGTGGCAGCCAGGGCAGAAATGGCTTTCCAGTCAGCGTCTATTTGATGAGGCCAATGCATTATTCAGTCCATTAGCTTCTTCGAAAATTACTCTCAAACAAGAGAGCCATTCTGTCTGAGATCAGAGCCCCGCAGCCGTAGCGTAACCCGACACCCGGTGCTGGCTGTGGGATACTTCCCTACATGTTTACCTAACCTCCTCCCTGTCAGGCTGACATGTTGTTTTCCTGTGAAAAGAATGTTTAACTTAAGCCTGCGTGTATTGGTTTAAGTCATCCCTGGTGTGTTTACCTGGGACAACAAAGTACACTTCCACAGAAGGAACACACTGATTTCATCATGTCTGAGCTGGATTCCTGCGTCATAAGCACACCTATGTTTTTCTAAAGGGCTGCTTTATAAATAGGAGCTAATAATTTGTGGTTTGCACAGAAACTGAGGCGCAAAATAAGCTGCAGCACATCCTCCATTTTGTTTGCTGTGGTGCATTTTTCCCACATGCTGCTCTGGCTCTCTCCACCGTCAGCTCACACCTAATTTATGGCCATGCATATGTCTGAGCGTGGAGTCTCCTAGGAGAATAATCAGATCAGCACACATGGAGGGCAACGCCGCAGTCGACCCTTGGAGATCAGGGGGCCGCTATAATGGAGCCTCAGCCCACCGCTGCCTGCCTGTCAGGAAGAGCTCCTCCATAACCACCAGCTACAGCGAAACCCCCCTGGGGGCCTTCACAGGCCTGTACCTGACACTCAACCCGCCCTAACCACAGCACAGGTGATCACAATAGCCTGTCTCGCTCCACCCTGACTAGATCTTCAACAAGCCTTGCAATTTGGAACCATAATTGCTCCCTATTGTAACGTAATCTTACCATGACATAGTGGCGCTGCATCTCCGTCTTCTCATTGGCCAGTTTGTCGTACTCCACCTTAAGACTAAAATAGAAGACAAGGTGTCAATTTCAGGCGTCTCCATCACTTCAATAACTCGCGCACTGTCTTTTTTCTTTCATTCGTGCAGAAGTCAACAACCAAATATTAGCCTTAACCTTTACTATTCAGCAGAGAGTCAATGTTGACACAAGTCATACTTCAGTGAAACACTCTGTAATCATTACCTGTGATACTGGGCTTGCAGGAACTGAAATTCATCTTTAATCCTGTCACAAGACTCTGCTACGGTGAATTTGAAGCCAGGCTGGCCGGGCTGATGTGGAGCCTGAAAGAAAAAATACAAAAATAAAAAGGAGAAATCACATTAGTACAGTGACAGAAAGTTTTATCCATCATTTTCTGCATTGTTTCCCAGAGAGCTGAACCGTTCTCACAAGATAATATCTCCTCTGCAGTTCAGTAAGACATTACCACACCAAAGACGTGGGTCTGCTTCACACCTCCAGCAGCTAATAACACAACATGAAAAGGCTTTCACACTGAAAATTACATTTCCCTTGAAAAAAAAATAAAAAATTTAAAAAAAGAATCAAAACCACCACCTGTCCTCATGTGCTACAGAATCATATGTTAGTGTATGGTTGAGTAAACATCTCCAGGCATGCAAGCCATCTGCATCCATTTACCACTAAGTGCATTTTCTGGTCCAGCTTAAATGCATTATAATAGAACCATATAGAAATCTGATGAGCTGCGTTGAGGCTGGGAAACGCTTTTGCTTTTTTTGCTCTGCTTTGCAGGGAACCAGCAGAGCCAGGAGCCATGTCAACATCAGTGTTGTCAGATACATATGTAAGCTGTAGTAAGTGGTGAGAGGAAGCGCTTCTTACCGGATGTCGGCCTTGTGGATACATCTCGAAATGTATCCTTTGTTTATCTCTCCAGTGTTCAGGTCCTTTGGCAAAATGGTCGAAATGTGC
>OMLP01002345.1:0-10525 GCA_900302685.1 Spondyliosoma cantharus
TGAAGACCTGTGCTGGCTGCACAAGTCTAATTTAAGGCTCTCACAAATAAATAGTATGGGTATATTGTACATTTTCTGAATCATCAGAGTGCCTTGAGTATTAAGTTGTTGAGTTTTGTGTCCCTGGTGTTCTTTCATGCCACAGGGTTAAAAGAAAGCATACAGTTTAGGCAGAAATTGTGAGAAAATGTGTGTTATTTATGGTTTAAAGAAGTCATGTGACCTCTGTGTTTGTCAGACAGATTCAGTTCTGGGCTTAAATGAAAGCCTAAAAGGTCCCCTTTCCAACGATACCAAGCACCATATTATAAAATATTGACAATATCCCTACCATGAGCATAAACCAGATATACACCAGATTTCAAAACGCAATTTATCTTAGGGGGTTAGTAACTTCATGAGCTGAAAAAAAGTGATTTTGCTACCACCCCTGCACTGCTATCGTGATTTTTCTAGTTCTAGGGGTGTATACCTTGCCAAAAATCAATGATAGCATTTGTCCCCCTGATGATACCGATCAACCCCCCTGGCTCATGGACTATAACTGGGATAGGCTCCAGTAATCCCCCTGAAAACGGGGCAACATCACCGCGACCCCATGAGGGGAAAAAGCGGAAAAAAGAAAATGGAATGGAACATGAAAGTGGCAACCATCATATCATTCAATTCTTGGCAATAAATAATTGTACTTCCCAAAAATTACAGGTATGATTATGACTACACTGACTCACAGAAATAAGATACTGCTTTGTCAAAACTAATACCGCAGAGCTTAAAGAGCACAACTAGCTATTTCTCTTTGTGTTGTAAAAAGTTTGACCCTGTTTCTACATTGTTAGAGAACGAACAGCCTGGCTAGGACTGGTTACTGAAAAGTAGGTGACTTATACGCCTCCTTCTGTCAGACAATCCTCACCATGCAGGCTGCAGCAATCCATCAAGACAGCCACGATTTTTAAAATGAACTCTTCCCCAACATTTTGGAACATTTCGCTCCCATTCAGCCACGAGACTACCAGAGATGTCAGGTACTGATATCGGAGGCCTGTGATCACAATCAGTGTTCCAGTTCATCCAATATGTGTTGTTGAATTCTTCCACACCGAACTTGGGGGGGAAAAACATTTCTTTATAGACCGCAAGGTCATTTTTAACATAGATCGTCATGTTTATGTGAATGTGTGTGTGTGTGTTTGTGTGTGTGTTTTAACAGGACTCCAGGTAACAAACCAGGCAGCAGCCCCAGAGGTCAAACCCCAGACGAGACCGGTCGCCGTCACGATGCCAACTCCTCTGTTTCTGACTTGGCCAACTCGGTCACCAGTGACATGCTCATGGTAACACACACTACCAACAGAGTATATCTGCAGCTCTGTGAGACGTGTTTTATTGACACACCACTAACTCATCCGTGCTCTGTCTCTTTCCCGCATTGCTGAACTCATCTATATTAAGAGCAGGAGCACTGCTGTCAGTGAAGCCTTTTAAATCATAATAAATGAGATGGCTGAAAGACTTGAATGGTGCTTCCAGTTCATCTTTTCTAATCTAAGATGAAAGTTGCATGAAGGCCCTGATACGAAGATGTCGAAGATGAGTCAAACGGATGGATGAAATAGTCTAAAAAAAAAAACTCAAAATAGGACCTTACGTTATTTCAATTAATCACCATCATAAACATTGGTATAAAAGCAGATTGTATTAGCCTCAATAGAATTTAGCAATACATATTGCTGCTTATATGCTTTATGTATTTGTTGTTTTCGCTGTGTGATGCAGTTTGACAGCTGATTCTTGACCTTGGAAACAGCAGTGGACCAAACAATCTCCTCTCAAAGTCCAAACTGATACAACTGTTTCAGCAGATGGGGTTTGCAAAATATTCATGGATATGAAGCTTCAGCTCAGGCCAAGCACCAAAGTCACAGTACTATATTGGGAAATCAGTTTCATACATGCCTCACAATGGCTGTCTCATTCACAGCTCTGTGGCAAGTAGCATCCAGCCGTGTTCGTGCAGGTGTGCAGCGCAGCCATTATGACCTTACACTTATCACTGCTACACTGCTGAGACACTCGTGCCAACATTGTTTGCCACAGCTCTCTCCTCCATCCCAGGTCGTTCATTTTGCTAATGGTGATTTATGATCGTATTCTGTAAGAGTCCATTCAAAGAGCAGAGACTTTTCAGCCAGATCTCTTTTACCATTTTTTAATGGTCAGTACCTTGTCAAGTCTGAACTGTAGTTTTTCCCAAATGAGCCTGCAACCGAATCACCAGAGTAAGTGTAGTGTGCAGTGTACATTTCTGCAATCCACGGATACTTGGCAACTTTACGTTTCTTTTAGTTTCCATTCGATCTTGTGACAACTCTGTGCTTGGGGTTAGGAAAAGATCATGTTTTGTCTTAAATTACCTGTTTTCATCACCACAAACATGGGTGTCCCAAGGTCTCCTCAAAATAATCCAGTGGTGTCACACTAACAAATGTTGAAACTGTGTTCACCGGCTACAAAAATAAGATCAAAGTTGTGATAACCAGGCTTGTCCTTTGCATCTACATCTATATGTCTACCACCTACTGTTAATTATACACTGTCGTGTTGGTTCTGTTGAAGACAGTGAGAAAAGAAAGCCTACACACATCAGTTCAATTGAGCGAAGTCCGAGGAGAAGTGTTTCCTCCTCACAAAGTACAGTCTTCATCCCACTCAGCTCAGCTCACCCACCTGTGGAGCATCGCAGCTAGTTATTGCCATACAGTATCTGAAACATACAGTAATCATCACCCTGAAGTGAGACACTGGGATGGGAGGGGGCCGTGCGCCTTTATTTTGGCGAGGTTCTGTAATTAGCTGTGAGGGAACAAGCAGTGCTGTGGGTGCTGTGCGAGAATATAGCAGCGATGGGTATGAGCAGTGTGTAATTATGTGGGTCTCGTGGTGTGTCTGTGGAATTCACAGTGGTGGTGCCTAATGATAATACTCATTCTGGACAGTTTTGCCAAAGGCGTCTATATATTACACAACCCTCCTTTCATGCTGAAAATACCCATCCAGTACTTTTATGCCACTCGTGCTGCTGTAAAAAGCAATGGCAGACTTTATTTCACACATGCGATAATGAGAAGAAAGGATGCGAGTATATATACATCCAACCCTCTGAAGCATCTCAGGTGATAGCGACTGGGGGCGGAGGGGGTCTTGTCAGCATCACATGGTTCTTATCAGGACGTACTCTGACACCGCTTTCATTTTTTTTTTTTCCACACTCACAGAGCCGTGAATAGTGTGGTATGAGTGCGTCTTTGCTCACACATCCGAACATTTTCAGAGCTTATGTGTGCTTTCTTTGTTTGATAAGGTATTCTGTTTTTTGTCACTATCACCAAATCCCATGAACAAAACTAAATCAGCCAACCAGCCGAGGCTGTTTGTTCCCATCTCTAAATCTTTAAAAAACAGGTTGTAAAATATCTTTTCATTTTTCAAAAAAAGGTCAAATAACTTGCTTGGACAGCTGGGCACTGTAGCCTTCAGCAAACATTGCTCAAACAAGGGTAAGTGGTGAACTTGTGGGGGACTACCTTCAGCTGCGGATGGATACACATTTTGTGGATTATTGAATCTTTACAGCAGCAGGATGGTGTATGTGGGATTGACTCAAAGTGCTCATATTTTATTGTAATGAAAGAATATGTCAGGAGTGTCGCCAATTTTTTTCTGGACAAAAATGTTTATTAATAGCGCAAAGGAAGAAGACATATCTGATCTTTGT
The DNA here is from genome assembly GCA_900302685.1 of Spondyliosoma cantharus. NCBI lineage: Eukaryota > Metazoa > Chordata > Actinopteri > Spariformes > Sparidae > Spondyliosoma > Spondyliosoma cantharus. The sequence continues at coordinate 3,779 of OMLP01002345.1, forward strand.
GCGCCTAGAGAATTTGCATCTAGTGCATGTGAGTTGTTTTGGTTTCAGAAAAACAAATTAGTGGGTAGAATTCAAGAATCGAATGAGAAAGGAGAACTCTTGGTGGGAAATAAAGAGAAAGCGGCCAATGCAGAAAAATAGGGAAAAGCAATTTAGGCCAGTTGTTGGTTGGAGGACGGCATAATGAAAAGTGATCATATTCAGCATGGAGAATGAGGCTGAGCAGCACCTTCAGAAATATGTGAGGGAATATAGAATTGAATATTAAATTTCGGGAACTGCTCCTTGAGTAATGCTTCTGGCTCCTGCACCATCAGATAGCACTTTTTAAACTGGATTTCTCTCCCTCCCTCCGGGCCACGTCATCATCAGTCAGAGGATCTGTCTACCAACAGATTATCTGACTCTCATCTGCACACAGCCATGGATGCCTTCTGCCTCTATCCTGCAGCAGACAGTGGCCATGTGACATAACATTATGCTAGCTTGAGCAGGGTTTTTTATGCTGAAGTGCAGAACTAGTGCCTCTTGTGGACTGGAGCCCAAGATTTCTATTTAGTGTGAAGCGACCTGTCAGCTCTGTTTAATCAGTGTGTGAACATGCTGTCAATATGGAGCTTTTGTATACATTTATACAACCCAGCTCATGAGCTAAACTAGTAAACTGTAGTGAATATAACCTTCACATAGTGAATATACCTTCACAAAAGTTATAATGATCAGCTTTTGCTGAGACTGTATCAGTTCATTCTTGACCTTGGAAACCGCAGGGGACCAAACTATCTCAACTCACGTCCACTCACTTGTATTGCCCTGGAGCTTCCGACTGTATCACACGGTCATTATCAAGATATTGAGTTTGCCTTTTCTAACTTTACTCAATCATGATTCTGAACAACTCTGTGCGCTGTGTCTGAAATCACTTCCTCATTCACTACTAGACACGCTCTAGTGGTTAACACATTGAGACTGTAGAAACTAAGAAATTACCATCACTGACAGATGTATTATGATGTGTAACTGTATTTCATTGCATTTTTAACAAGCGATACACGGCATTGTAAGACTGTAGCCTCGTCCACCAATTGGAGGATCGGTGGTTCGATGCCCAGCCCCCTGCAGTCTACATATCAAAGTGTCCTTGGGCAAGAAACCGAACCCCAAATTGCTCCATCAGACAAGGCGGCAGCTTGCATGGTAGCCTCTGTGTGTGAATGTGTGTGAATGTGTGTGAATGATGAATACATTGCACACATTTAACACTAAGAGTTTGGATGTAAATCAACACGGATGAGTCCTGGAGGTTACTGAGACTCATGGACAGTTTAATCGTCTGCAGTTCTACCGGAATTGACTAAACCCAGTCAGCTGATGGGGAGCGTGTGCTCAAAGGCTCTAGAACAGTCATGCCAAAGGTGAGGCCCCATGAGGCTCAGTTTGGCCTGCCAGATGTAAAATAGTGAAAGATTAATTTACAGTGTATAATAATTTATGCTGTTTTACTTTTGTGGGATAAAAGGGCTCTTCAGTTATTTAGGGACCTTTATTATTGATAATTTTTCATTATCTGAGCTCGGCTGGCAGAGTGACACTTTGTGCGTTTTATGACTAAACAATACAACACGATAGGTGCTTGCTTTCAGCCCATGGCCCATCATAGAGTTTCAGTTTTGGCACCCCTGCTGTAGAACAAATTAGTAAACTGATCTTGAGTTTATCTCGATATTGTTTTTGCTGCAGCTGCTGGTGCTGCTGATTGATGTTTAGTCTTACTCTGATAGGTGTTTTTACTGAGGTGTTACTAATGTTTTGTCCACCTCATTTAGATGTATCATAGAAAGTAGACTAAATATTGGAAACCCCTGCTAGTTTACTGACTTATAAATAAACAGCACCACAATCTGCATTTATCTATGAAGTAGTCACCGAATGGATCTCTTTTTTTTAATGTGTAAACGAACTAAATAAACAAACTCCCTTTGTTTGATGACCTTTGTTGACCTTAGAGGACAACATAATTTCATACTTTGTTTATATTTGGCGGACCCTGCCACCTTTCTCGCTTCAAACAGTGTTCTGGGGATTTTCCTCTGAGAGCAGCTTGTTTATTTAGTTATGGAAAAGACAAATATTTATGAGTTTGTATTATTTACCTAATTAATATTGCAAATATTAACATTCTGAGTTTGAATTTCCTCTCCAAAACTACATAGTGCCCCTGTAAGAGTGCACTCAACTCAAGTGAAATGTGGTTTGCCTGTCACTACACTACATCAGCCTCAGATTTATATATTATCTTGTTTCAAAATGAGTAATAAACCCATAACAACATCAATAATACAACAAAAAAAATTAATAAAATGTATCTCCTCTTCCACCTGTATCTTTTAGTTGTCTCCAGGTTCGGAGGAAGACGATCACGAGGGTCCAGTGTGTGAGAAGCTGGGTCGCGTTCAGTTCAGTGTTGGGTACAGTTTTCAGGACTCCACCCTCACTGTCAAAATCCTCAAGGGCCAGGATTTGCCCGCAAAGGACTTTTCCGGCACCTCTGATCCGTTTGTCAAACTCTACCTGCTGCCAGATAAGAAGCACAAACTGGAGACCAAGGTCAAGAGGAAGAATCTGAACCCCCACTGGAATGAGACTTTCCTGTTTGAAGGTTCGACAGAGGGGGTTGTTTTAAAACATGCAGGCACCACACCTTTACGTATTTGAATCGCTGTGACTTATCGCAGGTTTTTTTTGTCAATTTTTTCCTCAGGATTCCCCTATGAGAAGGTGGTCCAGCGGACTCTCTACCTGCAGGTTCTCGACTATGACCGCTTCAGCAGGAACGACCCCATAGGAGAGGTGTCCATCCCCCTCAACAAACTGGACTTGGCCAACATGCAGACTTTCTGGAAGGAGCTGAAACCATGCAGCGATGGCAGCGTGAGTTAAAGTAGGGGGGGGCGGGGAAGGAAGGAAAGAAGATGAACAGGGAAGAGAGGGAGGAGGGGAAAGAGAAGATGGGACAGAATGTAACGGGTGATGTCATTCCTGGCTGCCTTGATGCTCCCGGGGGAGATGTGGCAGCGTGCTGGTGGGAGAAGAGATAGAAGGGGAATATGGAGAGGCTGACAGGTAGACGGAGAGAACATAGGCAGCCAGAAAAACACACAGTAAGCAATAGAACAGAGAGAGATGTGAAAGAGGGGATAAAAAAAGTCAAATTCAGCTGTTGTTGTTTGTAATTTCTCTAGGGGAGTCGAGGGGATCTGCTGGTGTCTCTGTGCTACAACCCCACAGCCAACACCATCACTGTGAGCATCATCAAAGCCCGCAACCTCAAAGCCATGGACATCGGAGGCACTTCTGGTATAGATGCTCCTTCATCCTTCATGTCCTTTCATTGCTGCCCTTCTGCTTCAAAATGAAAATGAGAAAACTGTGTTGATTTTTTTTTGTCCAACCACTAGAAAATGACATCAAATCTGTGAAAGCACACATGCATTAGAAACAGGAATAAGATATTGCAAACAGCATGCAAACTGCCACATTTCCCTCTCCTCAGACCCCTATGTAAAAGTGTGGTTGATGCACAAGGACAAGCGTGTGGAGAAGAAGAAGACGGTGGTGATGAAGCGCTGCCTCAACCCTGTTTTCAACGAGTCCTTCCCCTTCGACGTGCCTGCCCACGTGCTGAGGGAGACCACCATAATTATCACCGTCATGGACAAGGACAGGCTCAGTCGCAATGATGTCATTGGAAAGGTATCCCCATCCCTCTTCTTCTCTTCTTCCTTCTCCTCCTCCTCCTCCTCCTCCTCCTTCTTCTGACCCTGTGACAGACCATCAGCAAGTGATCACTGAGCCAGTCTCTACTGACCCCTGCTGGAACACACAGACCAATCTTCTGCATTGTATATGAATAAATACAAATGAGAAGAATTGAAAACTATATGCATTTCTTCAGACTACGCCAATGACTAATTACAAAATTAAAAAAAAGATGCATGCTCTTATATATAGTGTACATTTTCTGTTTTTACTAAATGTAGCAGGTGGGTCCAAACCCCCCCAACTGGAATATGCCTTTTGGATTTTGATATTGGGCACATTGTATTATTGTTAATTTGTTGCCTGAACATTTCAGTAATGATTCAGCTGTTAATTACATTATTGGCTCTATCAAAAATACATATATTGCCCCTTGGAGAAGATTGGCAAGTCCAAATGAACATAGGCAAATGAACCTTAATATTTAACTGATTCCAAGTCAAGTCAATGTGTTTTCGACCCAGTTGCCAGAATAAACGTTTGCTCAGTACATTTCTGCAAAAGCACAGCACATAAATTAAAACTGCATGTTTCTTCATGTTGCAACTTTTACATCTGTTTAGGTAGATTTTTTCTATTTCTCTCGTCATAATGCTGTGCAGTACAGAAACCACTTGGGTAGGGTTAGAAAAACATCATGGTTTGGCTTAAAATACCTGCTCTGGTTGTGTTGAGTTTTGGTCGCCACAAAGCGCCTGGAAAAGCATTTTTATTTATGAGAAACTTCCCTGAAGAAAAAGATTAATTTGGCTCTTTTTATGGGGAACAGAGTCAAGTTCTGAGAGCTATTTTAATTAATGAGAGTTTAGTTAGCTGCGGTCAGCTACTTGCTTTTCCCGGAAGAGCTTATTTGAGAGAACATCTGGGTTTCATTCATTATTATTTCATTATTGGAAACTTAATCATTCCAATATGTTCAACTGTGTGGTTTCCTGTACACCGTCCCATTTTTGCACATTCTGTGGACCTTCTGTGCACAGACTGAAAGAGCCGCGGCTAAGCTAGCTCAACAATTAATTAGAATTAATTCATTAAAAGTCGACCAACTCAACATGTCTCTGCTTCAGCTATTATTGTTGCCAAATTAATTTGTTCGTTTTCGGGAAACTTCAGAGGAAATGATTAGGAACTTGCAGAACCGTAGAATAAAACATGGCCACAGTTTCCGTTATTCCATTATTTCATTTACGTCAATTTTATCCCATTACTGGTTCATACATCCGTACTCACCTCGACTGTAACCACAGCTGACCCAGTTCTTTGTGCATGATTTGTTTATTTCAAACAACGTCTCTGTTAGCACAGATGAGGTATAAAGGAGCACAGAACTCTCACGGTTTATAATTTTATCATTTCTGTCCATTTTCCTTCTGACATTCTAAGAATAATCTGTGCGCTACATGGATGAGCTATTATGCTCCTTGTCATTCATTCACATCAAGAATAATTACAGGTGCTACTCTGAACCATGATATTATCTGCCCACACACAGCAGTAATAATGTCGCCTATTATACCCCCATCCAGAAATAACTTGAAGCTGGTAGAGGACAGTAAAATCTCATACAGTATTTCAGGGGTTTCTCTCTACATGAGAATTACTTAAAGACTCAGTGCCTGATCTTCATTAGCGTCGGCATTAGCCTCTCTCAGAGTGAAATCTCCTCGTTTAAAGGCTCATTTTTCCACCCTGGATTCCAGTTAAATTCTGATTGGGGTGGCAGGCTTAGCATTGCGAGCAGGGCCAGCATTAAGACTCGCAGTCATTTTTTTTCTTTTCGTTACTTGATACCCCACTGTTTTTGTTTTTTACAAATTACATCAATCTCTACACGGCAATACATGTGTTACACTGACTCTCTCGCTCTCCCTCTCACAGATCTATCTTTCATGGAAGAGTGGCCCTGCGGAAGTAAAACACTGGAAAGACATGATGGGTCGTCCCCGCACTGCCGTGTCCCAGTGGCATGCTCTCAAGGCCTGAGGAAGTCAGCGACCGACCTGCCCACGGTGTTTTTTCTCTCCTCAGAATTCAGCATCCCCCTCTCAACCCCCAATCATCCCCTACTCCGCTATAGCCGGGGTCTCGGGCTACAGATAATGTGTCATCTCTTTGTTCTCAGGCCTCTTTGATATCCTCTGCCCTCAGTCCTCGTGACACCATCCTTAAATTTCACCCATGTCAAGTTCTCATTCCCACATGACCCCCCTCTCATCCCTTTTGTCTGAACTTAAAAATGTCTTTGATGTCTTTACCTACTTCCTTCTTGTGCCCTCTTTTTTTTTCAAGATGCCCCTCAGTCTTTCCTCCGCCTTGTCAAACATTCCTAGTGTTAAGCATCAGAGCGGTACCTTTCTTGCCACCCATGAATACAAACTACCAACCAAAAATGGATCAAACTGATATTCCAACCATGCTCTGCGGTGGCAAGACAGGCCGTGTTCAAACATGCATGTGAGTGTGAACAGCACTGACCTGTGGGACCCATTTACAACCCTACATCTGGTGTCGCGGTGAGGAATCTTTCACTCCATTCCTCACGTCCATTTTTCGTCACCGTCACTATTCCACATACCCTCAATATGCCTGACAAATTCAGGAAAACCAACGCAGGCAATGGAAAATTGATGGGCTGTATTTAAATCACTCAACTCATGTTTGAACTTTTTTTTCACTTTTCACTCTTTCTCTGGCACCACTGTAATAATTCTCCCTTGGCTGGAACCCTTCGTTGTCTGTGCGTGCTGTGGGTGATGTGCTGTAATCCCAAATGGAGTTCTCTAACAACTGAAAAAAAAAAAAAAAGGATATGAACATGAACATTAAACGCTGGTCCAGTAGGGCGAGTGTATAAAAAAAAGAAAAACATTCTTATTTTCTTGGAAAAGAAATCCCGACGGACAGAAAAAAAAGTGATTAAAGTGATTA
>OMLP01002346.1:0-11867 GCA_900302685.1 Spondyliosoma cantharus
AAAAAGAAAAACTGAAATATCACATGGACATAAGTATTCAGACCCTTTGCTCAGTATTGAGTGGAAGCACCCTTTTGAGCTAATACAGCCGTGAGTCTTCTTGGGAATGATGCAACTAGTTTTTCACACCTGGATTTGGGGATCCTCTGCCATTCCTCCTTGCAGATCCTCTCCAGTTCTGTCAGGTTGGATGGTGAACGTTGGTGGACAGCCATTTTGAGGTCTCTCCAGAGATGCTCAATTGGGTTCAAGTCAGGGCTCTGGCTGGGCCATTCAAGAACAGTCAGAGTTGTTCCGAAGCCACTCCTTCGTCATTTTAGCTGTGTGCTTAGGGTCATTGTCTTGTTGGAAGGTGAACCGTCGGCCCAGTCTGAGGTCCATAGCACTCTGGAAAAGTTTTCGTCCAGGATATCTCTGTACTTGGCCGCATTCATCTTTCCTTCAATTGCAACCAGTCGTCCTGTCCCTGCAGCTGCAAAACACCCCCACAGCATGATGCTCCCACCACCACACTTGACTGTAGGGATGGTGTTGGGCAGGTGATGAGCGGTGCCTGGTTTTCTCCACACATACCGCTTAGAATTAAGGCCAAAAAGTTCATCTTTGTCTCATCAGACCAGGAATCTTATTTATCATAGTCTGGGAGTCCTTCATGTGTTGGCAAATTCTATGCGGCTTTCATGTGTCTTACTCTGAGGAGAGGCTTCCGTCGGGCCACTCTGCCATAAAGCCCTGACTGGTGGAGGGCTGCAGTGATGGTTGACTTTCTTGAACTTTCTCCCATCTCCTCACTGATCTCTGGAGTTCAGCCACTGTGATCTTTGGGTTCTTCTTTACCTCTCTCACCAAGGCTCTTCTCCCCCGATTGCTCAGTTTGGTTGGACGGCCAGCTCTTGGAAGAGTTCTTGTCATCCCATACGTCTTCCATTTAAGGATTATGGAGGCCACTGTGCTCTTGGAACTTTAAGTGCAGCAGAATTTTTGTATCCATGGCCAGATCTGTGCCTTGCCACAATTCTGTCTCTGAGCTCTTCAGGCAGTTCCTTCGACCTCATGATTCTCATCTGCTCTGACATGCACTGTGAGCTGTAAGGTCTTATATAGACAGGTGTGTGGCTTCCTTAATCAAGTCCAATCATTAGAATTAAACACAGCTGGACTCCAATGAAGGTGTAGAACCAGCTCATGGATGATCAGAAGAAATGGACAGTACCTGAGGTAAATATACAAGTGTCACAGCAAAGGGTCTGAATACTTATGTCCATGTGATATTTCAGTTTTTCTTTTTTAATAAATCTGTAAAAATGTCTACAATTCTGTGTTTTTCTGTCAATATGGGGTGCTGTGTGTACATTAAAAGGAAAAAAAATGAACTTAAATGATTTTAGCACATGGCTGCAATTTAACAAAGAGTAAAAAATTTAAGGGGGTCTGAATACTTTCCGTACCCACTGTAAACCCAGAAATAATCCAAAAGTGTAAGTAAAGGGGCAGAAGTCAAATTGTTATTCTAAGCAAAGAGGGTCTTTCTCAGCGTCAGATCATGGCTAGACCAAAGGTTTCTAAGGGGTCAGAGCAGGAACTCTAAAATGTTTTGCAGAAACTTGAGCAGTTGTATCCAAAGCACGATCAGACGTAGCCAAAGTAAGCACGCCATCAGAAGAGCAATACATCAAGCTTAGTTCACTGAGAGATAGAAAAGCAGCGTCATCACAGATATCAATATATCTTATTTACCAAATAAACCAGTGAGCCCCAGTCTGTTCACCCTGCTGCAGTCGAGACTACAGAGCAGCTTCACTACCCAGGCTGTGAGACTCCTGAACTCATCCTCCACACTCTTGTGTAGCATAAAGGGACGACAGCTTAAATTTCATTCTGCAGCCCTGTGTTGTACAATGATAAGTGAACCTTAAACATGTAACATACATGTTGTATACTAATTCTGCATGTTCCCTTTTAACATCCCAAATACGATCAGAACTAGACTGAACTCAAAACTAAGACACCAGAACACATGTAAGCTTTGATGTAGTCAGGAGATGCTGTTCAAACACTTTTGAAAACGCCTTTCCCTTTTCTGCCAAATTAATCCTGGTTTAAGTTGGGATATGTGATATTTGAATATCAAACATTTAACCCCTGGAGGCCTGAAAGTTGGGAAGTTAAAGAATTGTAGATGTGGTCAGCTCAAATGGAAGCCAGCTGGAACAGACTCCTGTGGTGACAAGTATTGCCAAATTATGGCTTGAGACACTGCTTCTGTGGCGTGCTTTATACAGTATGTAACTTTGTGTTTAAAACATACACAGCATGGATGGACAGTGAAGACGTACTGATGCAGTGTTTTAAAAAGCTGAGCACAGCTGCTGCTCGTCATGAGCGATCAGACTGAGAACATTTGACAGCTACTTTTCAAGCCAAAGTATTTAATTCCCCAAAGATAGATTCTGGGTGGAGTACCAGCTTAATAGAGGCTGGTATGCATGAGAGCCGGACTTGGTATGCTAGAATCAGTCCCATGCCCCGGCCCAGTTGGAGTACAACCCTGCTGCTACAGGAACCCCCCCCCACACACACACACACATACACATACACACACACACTGGAGAACCATGTAATGGCCAAAGACCTGAATGTGTTTTACTGTACGCCTGATAAGCAATCACTCACTCTGGACTGAGACGTCACACAGCCAGCTCTGTTGTTGTTTACATGTATGTCTATTCCAATCTCTGTTTCAGATTGAACTGGGTCTAACTTTGAGAACAACTTGACACCAAAGTCATATCTCTCGTATGTGTGTGCATACTAGGCCAACTGCTGGATTGTCTCAACAGCAGTATTTTCAGAGATTCCTTTGCTATGTGTGGGAAAGACACGTCTACATAACACACTTCTTCATCACAACTTCAGTTCTTCGTCTTCAGCCTGACCTTCTTTGATGCAGCTGTACACACTTCTTAATGCCGGTCGAGAAACAGAGAATGTCATGTGTGCCATTTAGCCTTTCTCCTCTTTTCTCACATCGTCACCGCTTCTCTGTGGGTCTGAACTTGAACATATCAGACAGTCAAATGGTCACATCCACATTGTGCATGTGTGTGCCAAAAGGACACTTGATAGACATCATAGTATGATTACAGTAAAATTGAATGTGTACTAATGAATCATTTTATATTTATAATGGTTCAAGTCATGAAAAACACCACACAGGTTCTATTACCAACTCTGCAACCTTCACTGACAGATTTTAATTTAAGTGTATATATTATTATTAATATTTGAGCGATGAAAGCCTGTTTCTACAATCTGTATTCTTCAACTTCAGTCTGATTCCACCCTTAACACTGTTCAGGTCAGCAAGATCTTAATCTTAACCCACTTGTCACACTATTGTAGATAGACATGATAATGAGAAATGAGAAAAGTTCAAATGAAAAAAGGAAGTAAAGGAACTAAATTTGGTGAATGGAGACCAGAGCAGCTGTGGAAAATAGTCTTTAATCCTTCACACTGCCTTCAGTCAGGGATGAAAGTGCACCAAAGTCAGGCAATAAGGCATGGACTCTAATCCTGGATCAGTGCTAATCTTAATCTGCTATGGATAACCAGGTTAACATAAGCCAACCACAAAATGCTGAATAGTAAATGAGTGAGGTGGGACTTGAGCCCATGCATTCACACTGAACTGTATGAGCATCACATTACTTTTTGCATTGCCACTAAATAAAGGTAAATCGCTAATGGGTTGTAATTGGGTTGTGTGTGTGTGTGTGTGTGTCCCTGCAGTGATTTTCCTATCCGGGGCATGCAGATCTATGACGGGCCCATCAACATGCAGAACTGCACGTTTCGGAAGTACACAGCGCTGGAAGGACGACACACCAGCGCCTTTGGCTTCAGGCTCAATAACTCGTGGCAGAGCTGCCCCAATAATAACGTCACTGACATCACGTTTGACCACGTACCTGTGAGTCCACTTCTGCGTGAAATACACAAAACAAACAGCAACTTGATTTGAATAATTCTGAGCTCTCCTCACCACTAACAGTGATGAAAAATCTGTCAAAAAGAGCATTGGTCTTGTTTTCAATTTGTTTTGCATCTTTTCCACCTTGACGAGACTAAAAACTGGATTAGTACAGAACGTTTGGGAGCTTTGGCATTCTGAATATAATCATCAGTGATGAAATACAAGCATATATGAGCAGCTTCAAATGAATGCACATCGCTCCCTCCCTCTACTGTAGATCACATCTCGGGTGTTTTTCGGGGAGCCGGGTCCCTGGTTTAATAAGATGCAGATGGATGGGGACAAGACGACTATCTTCCATGATAAAGACGGCTCGGTCAGCGAATATCCCGGATCCTTCCTGGTGAAAGAGGACAACTGGCTGCTTCGTCATCCCGACTGCATCGACGTGCCCGACTGGAGGGCTGCTATCTGCAGCGGCCACTATGCACAGGTGGGTCAGTGGATGTCAAATCTCCACACATTCATTCTCAAAAATGAGCCTTCACAAAGTCTACTTCACACCCTATTTGCCATTCGATGATCACATGCGTTTTCATATCCCAATTAAAGTCCTTTGAAATGATAAATAAGACGTATCTGTGTGTGAAATTAGAACTCAGTCATGCATGTCTTGGCATATTATAATAATCCTAACCGTTCATGAGTGTGTGCATACAGTAGGCTGTGGTAATGTACAGGAACATCTCAAAATGAAATATCGTGGAATAGTTCATTCCCCTAATTTAATTCAAAAAGTGAAACTTTTATATTCTAGATTCATTACACAAAGTCAAATATTTCAAGCTGCGATTACAGCTGACAGCTCATCGAAATCTAAAATCCAGTATCTCAAAATATTAGAACCTTACATCGGACCAATCAACCAAAGGATTTATAATTCAGGAACGTTGATCTTCTGAAAAGTATGTTCATTTATGCACTCGATACTGCATCAGTGCGGCATGGCATGGAGGTGGTCAGTCTGTGGCACTCCTGAGGTGTTACGGAAGCTCAGGTTGCTTTGATAGCAGCTACAGCTCGTCTGTATTGGTGGGTCTAGTGTCTCATCTACCTCTTGACAACACCCCATAGATTCTCTATGTTTCTTGTTTTTATGTCATCCTTATATTTATGCATTTTCTTTTTTATCTTGTGTTTAGTAATATTCACTTTATACGTCACTGATTCCAAATCAGTGATGCTGTGTAAAAACATAAATGAAACCAGAATGCAATCATTTGCAAACAAACTGTGTTTACTGACGACAGTGTTTCAAAGTGTTCCTGAGGGATGTAGTAACATCCTTTATACAGTCATGTTTGACAAAATGTTAAACCTTACCTAATCCTTGCTCGTGAACGACTGAGCCTTTCAAACATGATAGTCTCAACCGATGAACCTGTTTACCTGTGGACTGTTCCAAACAGGTGTTTTTAGAGTATTACACCACTTCCGGTGTCTTAAGTTGCTCCTGTCACAACTCGTTTGAAACAAGTTGCTGCCATCAAATTCACAATAAGCAGATATTCACAAAAATCAGTGAAGTTGTTGAGGTCAAAGTTAAATATAAACATCTTTGAACTGGTTTCAATTGAGTATTCATCAGAAATGACTGCTTTTTTGTTTTATTCTTCTTACTCAGCATCCCAACATTTGTGGATGTGGTTCAGTTTTACCTCAGCGTCCAGTACAGCACAGACTGACACAGGACATGGTCTGCTTATCATAGCACAAAGGCTGGAAGCAGGCTGAATCTGCTAGCGTAGCTCTCTCAAAGGTGCCTTTCGACGCCTTTCGATATTTAACTTTGCTGAACAGCTGCCACTGTGTCTAACAGAGACAATGAGGGGATCATCTTACATAACAGCACAACAAGGAGAGAAGAGGTACGAGGTCACCAAAGTGTCACAGTAACATCAGTTGTAATGTCAAAACTTTCAGCTAGAATTGGAGTTTCAGCCGCGACCCTAAAATAGTTAACTTGTAAGGTTGTTATTTGCAAAAATCTAGTGTATACGACTTTTACCAAGGGCAATATCTTTTCACCCATATCCATTTGTTTGTTGGTTTGTCAACAGGTTTATGCAAACACCACTGAATGGATTTCTGGGGTCTATGCTGGGTCTCAGCCAATAAAGATCTAGAACATTTTTTTAAAACTGTTTAACATTTTTGTTGGTTTTAAGGGAATAATGAATGGATCTTGATGGGGGGGAAAGGCTGCTATCTGAGTGAGTGCAGTTTCATGCTCAGCCTAAATTATGGTTAAGCAGTTATGTGTGGTTTAAATTTCAAGCGATACAGGGCTGTTGGGTTTGATGTTGGATTGGGCTTGATTGAATTAAAGGGACTGTCGGGCCTGTAACTGGATAAAATGAATGAAATGAAATGAATACTGGAATCAGCCTTATAACTCTATGGTCTTGTTTTCTTCAGATCTACGTCCAGACACGTAACCCTGCCAACCTGAACATGCACATAGTGAGGGATGAGTACCCTGATCGGCCCCTGACACTAGAGGGCGCCCTGGGTAAGAGGAAACACTACCAGCAGTTCCAGCCCGTCATCACACTGGCCAAAGGCTACACCATCCACTGGGACCAGGCGGCACCTGCTGAGGTCACCATCTGGCTCATCAACTTCAACAAGTCAGTGGACACATGAGCTGCACTTGAGACAGCACACACCTTGCACACAAGCCAGTTAACATCAGAAATGACATGTGGCATGTAGAATTTAAATATACTGTTCATCACATGGTGAGTTGATAATCACCTGAAGCTCAACATCAACAAAGAACAATACAATTGTGTTGGACTACTGCTGTTTGTCTGTTAGCCCATGAGTTCACTGACAAAAATAAAAGGACAATCAAACACACGTGTAGAACCAGCAGCACATAAGGTCTGTGCCTTCAGCACAGTGTGAAGGTGGACAACAAGATTAGTGTCACTTATCAATGTCTGACCAAATGTGAAATATGGCCAAGTTATGGTGTGAGGTCACAGTGATATCCTGCCGGATATTAAATGTCATCACTTATCAGTTGATCCGAGTAGACATTTATGGGAAATGTTGTCTAAATAAGCATCAAAGTGATCTTTGACCACCAAATTCGAATCAGTTCCTTTATATGGACGTTTGTGCTAACTTCAAAGAAATCCCCTCAAGGTGGTCCTGAGATAACACGTTCACAAGAATGGGACGGATGGACAGGCAACCTGAAAACACAATGCCTCTGGGCACGACTATTGCTGTCAAGAGGCCTAAAAATGTCTGGACTGGTGCTCACCTTATCAGTGAAGATAACCTCTTGAGTACTAGAACGAGTAAATTACAGCTACTAGCTCCATGTTGATCTACGGTAGCCCTAGTGTCGACGATGAGACCTTTCGGAACTCCATACTTATCTCCTGTCACAGGCACTTTATTATTTTTGACTGGGACAAATAGAAGTAAATGAGAGAGTGGGGTCACGGGTCATGATCTATATTCTGACACTATATAACCAAATTGTAAATGTAACATTTCAGAAAGATATTGTTGCTTTAAAAGAGAAGGATGATATATGTCTGAACAGACAAAAGAATCTCCCAGAGAAACAAATTCACCTTTCTGATCTAGTGAAAAGCTTCCAGAGCAGCATTTGATCTGTTCTTTGGCTTCACCAGGCAGCCTGAGGGCTTCATCTGGTGTGTTCAGCAATGCATCAACTGAAGTTTAGCATGAATTTTACTTTTAACTTCCCCATCACACAGTTATTGGAGCGGCACTGAAGCAAACGGTCAGAGAGAGGAGGAGTAAGACTGTGTGTCAGACAGGGAATGGAGCTACTTTGGTCATGTGACAGCAGGTGAACAGAAGTCTCTCTGTGTGTCCAATGGGAACGTCCTCCCTGATCTGTCTCCAGCCGTACGCTGCCTCCTGGTCGACGACCTTTGACCTCTTTCCACAGCTGTGAGTGGCTGCAGTTTGGTATTCACAGACCGATGATGTCCTTGCTGTTTCACTGATGAAGTGTTCCTCATAGAGTCACATGTGATGTCATGATGACATACACATACCACATCAGTCTTCCTGTCCCTGGGGATTGTCTTTTGAGGATGTACCAAAGTCTAAAAGAAATTCAAACACAGTGCTCGTCAGTTTGTGAAACAACTTTCCATCACTGACACTCTTAAGATCTTCAGACACACAGTTCTGTCACTTTTCATGTGTACAACTGAGAGCCATAGAGGAGAGACTGCTAGAAAGTGTGTGTCATTAACCCCATTTGGATGCTTCATCACTCTAACAAAGACACACAAAACACACAGAATTCTGTGGCAGAGCTGAGGGTGAACACTGGGACACAGCCAGGAGGGCACTGTGATGACAGACTCTACCCCACCTCTGAGAAGGGTCACTCAGGAACAGGGCGAAACACTTTCATCTTTAGATGAGATCAAATCACTCATCAATATCATCTTCTTTGAAGGATAACGACACTCAAAGTATGTTGATGAGGTGATGGGGGAGTATGTTGTTTCCCGCTGGTTGAGAATTTACTGGGGTGGCATGGCATATCATGGGGTGTGACAGGTCAGTTTAATGATAACAACAAACAAAAGTTTATGGGGTGGCTGTGGCTCAGGAGGTAGAGCAGTCGCCCACCAATCGAAAGCTCGGGTGTTCAATTCCAGGTCGAAGTACGGTGAAGATGGCGTGTTGGAAATTAAATCAGTGAAGTCTGGTAAAGTCTGCACCCTGAGGGAACGCTCCGGAAGTCTGCAGGAGGTCTCAAGGTCCCTTGTGCACTGACTGTGGCTTTAGACAACCCTCAGCACTAGACACGAATGCGTTCACCAGTCTGCAAGAGTGAAGTTCACTGAGGTGAAACAACAACCTGGAGTGCTGTGGTAGATATGCTGCAGGCTGATGGACTGTGCAGAGCAGGAGGAGCAATGAGTTGACTGTGGACAGGTGTGCTCAATAATCACAGCTGAGTGCCAGGAAGGAGAACCACAGAATAGCAAACTAGTAAACAAACTAGCTTGTACGAAGTGTGCGAAAAACAAGCCTGCACCTGTCCCCTCCACCCAACCCTCCAAACACTGAAGAACCAGCAAGAACCAGCAATAACCAATGCCAGGACAGCAGAATCACTCTCCACCTTCCACAAAAGACTCAAGGCTCATTTGTTCAGATTCACCCCAACCTCGCATAGCATGACTCCCTCCCAACTTTAAATAATTATGTAGCACTTGTATGTTTTTATTGTTAGCAATCACAGCACTTATGCAGTTAAATAATCTTTGACAAACAGCAGCTACGATCCCCAGATGAGGGCTTGACAGTTGTTTCTGTATTTCGTTTTACTCCATCGACGGTGATGTCGATGGTGTCATTCTCTCTTGTGACAAATGTACTTTGTGTCAAAAGCGTCTGCTAAATTCCCTAAATGTAAATGTAAATGAGTTCACTCAGATAATGCATGGTGAGTGAAGTAAGCTGATGGAGGCCATCAGCTCATTCCTGTCACTCCTGCTGTTTAACAAGGCTGACCACAGAAATGGGGAGAGTTTCACTCCGTGCTCCTCCTTTCAGATGGTGTTGACAGTGAGGTCTGCAGATATTTAGGCTACTCAAAGGCTCGTTGTCATTTCAAGCATGCCATCTATTCCCCATAGCCGAGTCCACCCTGACATGGACGGTACAGAGGCAGAACAGCACATTCTCATGGATGGTACAAATACTGTACCAATGGCCCCATCTACAGTTCAGAGAAATATAGCAAGTGAGGTTGATTGTGTGCAGATGGAGCTGAAATATGAACTGTTAATATTTGATTTGTTTCAGAAAACAGCTGCTCTCTTTTAAGGGGAAATTAGCGATCATGTTTTAATGAGGCTGCTTTGTGCAGCAAGATATATTCAAATGTTGCCACCTCATGCTGATTTTAAGCTCTGATGAAGGTCTCAGTGGAAAGCTGCTGAGCGAGATAGATTACCATCTTTTCATTTTCTGTCTTGTTAATGAATTGTTGAATTTGGGGGAGCTTGTTCAGTAGATTTTTAACTTCATTCATTTTGGACTTTTCTGTTTTGTGCTGATTCAGCTTATTTGGACTCATAATTAAAGCTGGGAATCAATTGGTTATTGATTATTAATTAATATATTATTATTTATTAATTAAAATTATTATAGTTGATTAATGAAATTTAGGTTACTATGATTCATTAATGAACACGGGGCACCACCCTGTCAGGGATCAATAATCAGATGATATACCTTTAGTCTCAAAGCCGAATCTTAGTGGGCGTGACCTAAGAACTCTCGCTGGAGAGACTACAGGAAACGGCGAACGTGATTTGGCGAAGTCATGCGAGAACACGAATCCCAAGGTGATGATTCAGATTCAACTGAATCATATACGGTGGCAGTGAATATATCCACCACGTGACTACACATGCGCGCGAAGTTTGGAAAAAAGACGGCGGTTACGTCGTCTTTGGTCTTGTGTGCAGTTTGGCTGCACGAGAGATGAATTTAGAGGGATTACCCACAGTTCCAAAAAGGTAGACGTGCTACCGCGGCGAGTCCGCGAGGAGTCCGTCTCTGAAGTCAATAAAGCGGATATCACTAGACACATGTGTCTTGTGTTATAGTGGGGTTATTAAGTATACGTTTCCAACAGATCGGCCATAAGATAAGCGAGCGCTTAGCAGACAATGAAGAACAACACAACGACCATGTGGTACACAACGCTCAAACAGTGGCCAGCAAGCGAACCGAGGTTCGTTTATCGTCCGCTGATCGAGCCGGAATGCGACGTATTGTGGTCACACACAGCCGCAAGACTACACAGGCTATCCGCTGAATGGATTAGCCTGAATGAGCTCCGAGCGAGCGTTAATAACTGTCTGTCTCATCCAGCAAGGAAGGAACTGAAGCTTAGCTCAAGCAAAATGAAAAACGTTTCTCAAAGTTACCCCCTTACGGCAGCCGCTGTATGAAACCGGAGTCTCACAACATAATGCTACCTGGGAAATGCGACGTGCAGCAGGGTTTCCTGACCTTTAAACTAGGAGTGACGTCATTGTGATCCTGGCGGAGCTTCCAGGCTCACAGCCAATAGGGACCGGGTGAAAGTTTGGGGGGCAGGTCGTACCTTGAGTTACAGTTTTTCACACCTTTTGGGCCTTGGTTCTGTTCCTCATGTTGATAAGGCCCTAGTAGTTAGGCTTTTGACTTCTCCTACAGGCCTTCTCTTTGTTTGAGTGTAGGAGATACACTACTTGATAAGAAGTTAATTAATCACAGGGATTAATAACACACTCGTAAATGGGGCACCACCTCCGTTGTTTGTTTACTGGGATGATTCGGAGGAAATCATTCCAAACATCTGGTCAAATCAATTTCAAATCTTAAATTTTCAATCTCATTATCTGAAGTAGTCAGTTCTTTTACACAGGTTCCTCGATTTCCCCGCAACAAATCAAACTTGCACAGACAACGACATACGGTTATATGGGCTTTATTAACTAAAAGAATGACAAATTAAGGATAATGAATGGTGAATTAAACAAACGAATGACAACAAATAACAGAATGCATGAATTATATGAGAATGTAGGGTGATTTAGCAGCGATGATGGATTTTATGAAGGCGGGTAATTTAGGAAGATTCACGGAGTAAATTTCAAAACTACGGCCACGCTACCTGAATTATTTATTGAGCTAACTGAGGTGAATCAAAGCTTAGACAGCACCAACTCTTTCATGTGTGTGTTCCGGTAGGACACCGGGCTTTTCTTACTTGGTGGTGGATTAATTCCAAGATTTTAATCACGTTTGATAGCCGGAACAC
>OMLP01002347.1:0-10407 GCA_900302685.1 Spondyliosoma cantharus
TATATATATATATATATATACATATATATATATATATATATATATATATATATATATATATATAGAGAGAGAGAGAGAGAGAGAGAGAGAGAGAGAGAGAGAGAGAGAGAGAGAGATATAGTATCTTTACAGACTGTGGTGCTTTGGAATAAATCCCTTCAAATGCTCTCGGTCTTTATCATCTTCACTCCTTGGGTCTGGCGTTCACCACTCCGAGTTCCCTTTGCAAATTTGAAGTAGTCCCTACCCTCCGTGCTCTGTGCTTTCTAGAGAGAGGAGTGTGTTTACTTTACAGCCTCATGCAGGCAAGGGAAGGGATTACATTTGTGGAAATGAGTTGTCATTTCAGTAGGTAATAATGGATTTAGGCCTGAGAGCTCGACAAACACAACATGGGGAGAGCGGAGAGGATGAAACATGGGAGCTGAGGTAGAGAATGTGTGTGTACATAGCGGATTTGTGCGCACACAGGAAGAATGGGATAGACACACACGAGAGCACACACAGTCACACGCACTATTTGGCTGGACATCTGTACAAATGAGAGAGTACTGGTGGATTCTGCCGGGGTGCCTGGTTGGGGGGTGGATATTCCACCACAAGATTCCTCCAATCTTCAAAGCTCCAGTCCGGTTGGAAATAATGGTTTCCATCCCCGTTGCCAGATTGGGTTCGTCCTGTCATCAGCGCTGTATTTACTGACAACCATGTTTTATCTTTTGTCTTGGCCGCCCTCAGAATTGCCTCCGTAGTATTTTACTCTGACTTGAAATGTCTCTTTTGTCTTTGGCTGGAGTTTTGGAAGTTCCATTCTCTCCTGCCAATGGAAACAGGCCCTTCATGGTTTGACCGTCCTGTCTGTAACCACGACCTTTGGACTGCACAGTAGTATGCCAGTCACATTAAGTCCACCGTCATAGCATACTTCTTTTCATTTTTATCCCGCATTCCACATGAAGCCATGCCTGATATATCCATCTGCTGCAATATCTTTACTGTGGATGATGCGCCACAAACAAAAACGGATCCATGAGTTCTTCTTTATATTGATCTAGAAAGATTTTGAGCTGCATAACTGTCAGCTAGTGTTTCATTGACACACACTTCAAAGAATGAAGTCGATGGTCTACTCAGTTTGTATTAACCCAAAGTCTTAATCAGTTGATTATTTTCTTGATTAATCAATTAGTTGTTTGGTCCACAACAAACAAATAAACTTTTATCCAGTTTACTGTTATAGAGGAGTAAAGAGTCTAGAAAATGTTCATATTTAAGAAGCTAGAGTCAGAGAATTTAAAAATGACTCTAACCAATTAATTGTATTATCAAATTGAACTGTGTTTAATTTAACACAGTTAAAGGTGACAACTTATCCAGGGGCGATTCTATGATCAGGTCGAGATGTCAAATTCTATTGTGGATTAAGTGTTTTTTTTTGCTTTTTTTTCTCATCAGAACATCTACGTTTTTTTTGCCCTATAACGATCTTCCCTATCTGCCCACTATCTTGTCTTCCTCTTTCTCTCCATCCTCCTCCCTCCCTCTTTGCACTGACAATCACATACAAACATATTGTATTTATGCAGCTAGAACATGAAAATTTGAACAGAATACTTAGGACACAAATAAATGTAAGATGAGTTTAGGTAGAATCCACATATAGTAACTGTAGCCTAAAGAAGTGCTTAGCAAAATGGAGTCCACTGCAATGTGGGCAAAAAGAATTAGCGTTATCAATATGTGCTGTCTGTCTCTCTCTCCTCCTCTCTCTTTCTTTGTGCTGTCAACAAAAAGGCAAACTTAAGAACAATGAAATACATTCTGATGCGCTCACGTCTGCCATCTTGCCTCTCTCTCTCTCTCTCTCTCTCTCACTCACACACACACACACACACACGTATGTTTGATGTTTGATGCTCGAGTTACTGTAGTGTTCAGTGTTTAGTATAGTTACTGTGGTGGTAGATGTCTATTATTATTATACTGTACAGAGCAGTAATCTGTGCATATGTGTTGTAGTAACAGCTGGTTGTGTGAATGGTGGTTCATTTCCTTCACTGTTCCTTTAAATCTTAAATATTTCCACAAATATTTCCATTTTTTAAACGAACAGCCTTCTTTGAGACTGTTTTCTCCATTTGGTTATTGGTTATTTATCGTGTTGCTGTGGTCAAAACAGACATAAACCTTATTCTCACCTGGAACTGGTTGTTTTGCTGAGAAAACTAAATATTAAATATCCATCGATGGGTGTCGGAATGGTTTAAATGTGCGTGGGACAATCTAATCGGAGTTAAAGTTTAAACATATGCTTGGATGCATTTCAACTAAGCTTTGTGTTGGAATTTTGTGGTGTATCAAACTTTAATTTGTACCAAAAATGCATATTGGCTCCATATATTGGTAATCGGTTTCCTTAATAATCTGTATTGGCCGTGAAAAAAACACATCGGTCCAGCAAAATGTGTTTGCCAGGGATGGTTCGACTTCAATCTGCCCCCTGGTCGTTATAATTTTCAGTTCTCCAGGTACACACAGTGCAGTATTCAGGCAAGTGTATGAACAGTGCCATTTATGTCTACACAAACACATTGTTCAAAAGCAAGGATCTAACCTTTTTTCTTTAGTTGAACCGGTTGCACGCTTCTATAATAATGACAATAATGATAAACCTTTATTTATAGAGTACCTTTAAGAGAAGAGCTTACAAAGTGCTGTGACAGACAGAGCAAATGCAGGAAACTCAGGAGGATGATAGAAGAGGATAAATGCTCAACATTCAAGCCAAATGACACCAGCCACCCTGCCACAGTGTAATGGTCCGGGACCGGCCATCCAAGGGGGTCTAACAACATAGTGAGGCCAACCCACAATGTGAAACAATATCAAAAACTACAAGTTGTAATTTAGCAATCATCAAGTCTTAGTCACACAAAGCTTTGAAAGGATGAAAAATACATCTTTATAAAAGATGGTGGGTCATACCGACCAATAGGGGTCCCAGACAGATCTTTATTACAGGCTTACTGCATGTACTTCATACCTGATGATGGAACCATATGCTTGAGACATTGAAAAATGTCTGCGGCTTGATGTGTGTGAAATAATTGTTCCAGGTTATGCAGAGGTCAGGGGCAAAGGGGTTTGGTTATATGGCTAACTTTTTTAAATAAACTCCATATTCTAACAGCTGCATTTGTCACACACAGCTGCAAAAATCCCAGGTCTTTTTCTTTTGTTAATAATGATACATGTGGTAAGCCACAGGACTTACAGTCACTGCACATTTCATAGAAAATGTCATTAGCCTGAGTCGCTTATATGGGGATTTTCTGTGAGGTTAGGTGATGTTGTAGTCATGTATGCATTTGTGTCGGCATGAGAATGTTTGCATCTGTGTGGAGAATTAATTTGTGTACAAGTATCTACTTCTGCATTTTTGTGTGCTTGCACGGATACACATGTGCATCTGTGTGTGTGTGTGTGTGTGTGTGTGTGAGAGTGTGTGTGTGCGAGTGTGTGTGTCATGAGACAGATGGGTAATAGCCCCTGTGCTGAAAGCGGGGCCCTGTGTAACGTGCAGCCCTGATTGCAGACCTGATTACCTGCCATATGCTAGCTGAAGGGTTGAGGGCCGGACCAAATGAGAACAGTATGCAAACGTTAAGGCAGCGTTTTTATAGCGCAGTCATTATGCCCCTGCTCTGGCAAATGAAAACGAGCATGGCAGGGAGGGAAAATAATGAAGTCATAAAAAAACGGACGGGTCATGGTGCGTGGTTGCCGCCGTCGCCACCTCCTAGCTGTAATCCCATTGGCTGGAGGAGAAGGGGAAGGGTTCCCTGCTAAGACGACGGTAAAGCGTCGGTTAGACCGCGGGGTGGCCCTGTTCGATTGAAAAGCCTTCCAGAGAAAGCAGTTAAAGATCAATCTGTATCTTTTTTCCCTGGCAAACACCTTTGGTTCTTGAATGAGTAAAACAAAACACAAGTTTCGCATGCGTGTGTGTGTGTGAGTATGCGTGTGCCTGTGTGTTATGTGATTATGTTCCTATTAGCCTTTGCATTCTCCATTATGCATGCAGCGTGCAGGGCTAAACTGACCTTGTAAGATGATCATTGACTCTCCTTGGAAAACACTTGTTATCCCAGGATTAACACGCACACCAATTACTACCTGCTTGCCACATGAGCTCAGGAAATTAAATATTTCCTATCTGTGTCTCTTACAAGAGGGGACCTCCAAGCCCTCTGTGTACACACAATAATGTGGGGTCATATACCCTTTTGTATATACTTATTTGTTGTTGGACTGTGAATGTATACATTAAAGGCAGAATATCTCAGTGTCAGGGATCTGGATGGGCTGGTTGTTTATGCTACTGTTAAAAGCCACAGTTGAGATGTATAGCACGTTGTAAAAATCAGGAAGAAGGAACAAGAAACATTGCTGTTGGTAGTTAACAGTGTGTATGCTTCAGTAGAAAAAATGGAAGGATACACCCGACCAGGTGTACAGTATCAGGAATGGACAACATGGATGCAATTAATTACTGGAAACCGACAGTTTTTTTTTACACCATAAAATTGGTCGATTATGAATTTTCTCACCAGCAATATCTCTGGTTCCATGGCAACAACCTGAGGGTTTGACTAATAGCTCAGTCAATTGTTACCATCCAATTTGTTTCTATTGCGATGGAGATGTTGTTCACTCCTCCAGTAAATAGGACAAACCCTAGATATGACTTGGTGAGATAAACTAAACCGGCCATCTCCCAGAACACTTTGGTTCAGGTGGTAGCCAGAAAGTTAATGTCATTTTTGCAAAATCCAAAGTCAGTACAGGTGAAAGAAAAGCGATTATAGTTGACGGTATATATAACGTCAAGACTGGCTAGGTAACCAGCTATGCCATTGTCCCTAAAATCAATATCAAGATTTTCATGAACAAATGATGATGCAACCAGATGTTGGCAAGTTGAATAGTGGATGGTAAGTTGGGGTTACAAGCATCAACCTGTGTTGTTCATAAGATGGCGCACTGAAGTACTATATTCATTGATGTAGTTTCTTATTTTGTATAAAGGCTGTAGTGCATTCATCCGCAACAGTGAAAGACAGTTTCACTGGAACTACATAGTAGTTGTAAAGGTGTCTGTTTGTCGGGAATTCATTGACACCTTGCTGGCAATCAGAATCAAGTGATCCACACAGACCATGGGTATACTTTTTGAAGTGTTGATGAAAATTGAAAAGCATGCATAATTATGTTTCCTACCAAGCATATTAGCCAATGCAAATGAGTTGTATATCTATGTAACTTTTAGAAGGGGGCACTAACAATTTAACACCTGCTTCCTTATGCCTCTTAACACCTCTAAAGCTCACTAATTAACTCCTTGTATCTTCTTTGTTAAAGAAGAGGTGTAAAAAACGTTTGCTTTTAGGGGGAGTTCCGTGCAAGAACAGTTTCTTGACATGCTGCATTTAATTAATCTTGCCACAAATTCTGCACATTGTCTCCAGCTATATATATTGCCAGATATGGTCAGTAAACACAGGTTTTAATCTCTGTTCAGCCATGATGGTACCAAAACCTAGTAACCTCACTGTGACAGCACAGCCACAGGAAGCTGCCCACGCAACCCCCCACCCAACTTTTGAACTATTTCTTCAAGATTAGATTGATAGCATTATCCAAAAAAGGCTGAATACCCTTTCCATACCACTGAAAATCAAATTATGATTTGTCAATTCTGTTTGATGCCATTACAAATGGAGTTTTCTATTCTGGTTATGCTCTGATCGTGTTGCTAATGGAGCACTGGGCTCCATGTAAATCCAGCGTGACATTCTACGTACAGTATGTTGTCCACGTCTGTTCGGCTTTGGTAAGAAAACTGATTCCCATTTAACAAGCTGAGAGTCACACCTTATGACAAACCTGTTAGCCGTGTGCGAGGATTGACTCCTGTTGCCAGGGGCTCCCCATCACTTTTCCCATTTCCATCCATCAGGAGAAAAGGGGAACTTGTGCATAATCCTGAAGCCCATTGTGGCCTACTTAGTAGGAAGGGAACATGTCTTTCTGACTGGTTATGCCTTTGTATGTGGGTCAGCTTCATTCAAATTCTCTTTCATTCCAGCTCTTCTTCCGACACTGTGGCCCATCATTAGCTGTAATATAGGTCACCCCAGGCTTTGTGAGGCTCCAGCCCCATTTGCATTCTTGATTCAGATGTAGCACTCATAGAGTGACTGTAGGTAGGGAGGTGGGAAGCTAAGGGGGAAGGTGGCATCAGAAGTAAAGGCGAAGCTTTTATCACTTTTGATGAAAGGATGGGGTCAGTGTGGATACATGCTTAAAAGGATCAGGGTGTTTTCCCAGTGGTGGGAAGATGAAACTTCTATAGATGCAGGTTGAAATGCACAGTAGGTATCCTGCCTGTCTTTTACCTCATGGTGAAAAAAAGGAGAAAAGACGAGGAACTGCATTTAGATGTACTGCTACATGTCATATTCCCAAAAAATAATCACTGTCAAGGTAAATATCATTAGATTTAATGAAACCTGTAATGAAGACCTGTAACAGAGCAGCCTCTGCCTCGTGCAAATTCATTAAGTTTTATAAAGGCATTAGCCACTCTCCCTCTGCAGTCAATTTAACTCAGTAACCTTTATTTGAGTTTTTAATTAAAGAATGTGTAGATATACTTACCCTACTTACCCTAGCCCCACATTCAAATACAAGTTTAGTCATAGAATATGAGCTCTTCTATGAGACTGAGCAGAGGGTTACGACAATGACCTGAGAACAAATAAAGCTACTCTGGTGTTTTATTGTCTTTCACATGCTAGAACAGTTCAATGTGAATGGATATTTTTGCAAAACATGAATAATGTGTTGCGTTTTGACGTGAGTCTTGAATCGCAAAAGGCACGCTGAAAAATAGTTAAGCTTCTTCATCTCACCCTCTACTGGTGTACCATTTGTAACTATTCGTCTACATCCCCACGGTGGCTTTTACGTCCAGCTTTCTTCAATCATCCTCCAA
This sequence comes from Spondyliosoma cantharus, assembly GCA_900302685.1. NCBI lineage: Eukaryota > Metazoa > Chordata > Actinopteri > Spariformes > Sparidae > Spondyliosoma > Spondyliosoma cantharus. The sequence goes on from OMLP01002347.1 coordinate 7,058, forward strand.
CCAGGGTTGGCAGTAATGCCTTAAATACCTGATCAGCTCTAACAGCTGTCCACACCTCAAGGAGACATATGCTTTAGCGTGGTTTTACTTCATCAAGGAGCCCAGTGTAATAGATAATGCAACACATCCACACACCTAAACAACTGAATTGTTAAATTGCCGGTGAGTCCAAAACGACATGTATCACCGTTCCCAAAACATTATCACATATACCAACGTGACACGCTTAATTTCAGTAACGTCTTGTGTCTGAACATTTTTTTAATAACTCACCATTAATTTTGGTTACACACATGGGTTATCCTGGGAGAAAGTCCAGTTTGTGATGTTCAAGTCTGGGAACTCTCAGTATAAGGATTTTGTCCATCGTCTTTCAGGTTTGACATGCCCAAGGTAGAGCTGCCAGAATGTTAATGTTACCGCTTGGCCATAAAAAAAAAGAAAATAATGGCTGCATGGCATGCCGCTGCAAATGATGATGATGCCGACGATGTGCAGAGTGCTTAAATTATGACTTGAAATAACAAATAACACATAGATAATAATAGAATAGAATAGAATTACGCTCATTTTGGAAGATTCACCTCATGATTTACGTCAAGTGTCATGCAGGAAACTCTGGTGTGCAAAGCCAGTTAGAGCTCAGTTAACATTCCCCTTTTTGTAAATCTTTTCCTAACCTTAACCAAGTGTTTATGTACATTTCTTAACTTGTAAGTTTCTTAATTTAACTATTGTTTATTCAACGCAACCATTAGCTTTTTATAACTACAACTGTACTGTGATGTTGGCATTGGATGTTAAGAATAAGGTTTGTTTTGAACTTAATCCAGGGTTTTGCAGAATCATTCAGTATCGATGTTCTCGTCAGGTTAGAGGTTTAGAGGACGGCGGTCGACAGGAGTTGGAAAACTGAAATTTTTATCAATATTGACCCAGATCAAACAAGCTTCCCTTTTTTCTTGCCAACATTCAGAAGAAAAAAAAAAGTACACACTGTTCTTTATCTCCAAATATGCGCACATGCGCAGGCTGGTCCATTCTCATGTTTACACTCCGAAGCAGAGTATTTCTGCTGTGTGGTATCCTGTTTGGGGGGTAAAGAGGCATTAATCATGATCGCAAAGTCCTCAGTGCTACAACAGCCCGAGTCCCTGTGTTTAGTATGCAAAGGCAACGGGGCCTATTGACAGTTTTTTTTTTTCTCCTTGGCAAATTACACGTTTCCACCTTAATTGTTATTGGAGATGTTATCATGAAGCGGATGCAGCCTTCGCTTCTGAACCGTCAGTGGTGTGAAGGGGGCAGAGGAGAGGAGTTATGCAAAATACGGCCTATGTATAATTAATGACCCCCCCCCAACACCACCACCACCACCAACACACACACACACACACTCACACGAACAGCCCCCTCTATCCTCTTTAGGATGGACAGCTGGTGCCAGGGTGTCTTTGTGACCTCTAAGGGCTGCAGTGTTAAATGGAGATACTGAGGCCGAGGAGGGAATGGGAATTGGTAAAGGGCGGATGCTGAGGAGAAGACACACACACACACACACACACACACACACACACAGAACTAAGGGGCCAGTTATATAACAGGAAATCAACTATAAATATGCAATTTGGTAAACTTTACATCTACATAATGTATAACCTCAGCCTGAGCCTAAAATATGGTACCGCCAGACCCCATCAGAGAGACAGAGCGCAAAGGATGTTCTGTTTTCACGTCCAAACCTGACTTAAGTCCGACGCGGTTAACATGCTTTTGTGTTACTGTGTCACGCAGTTGTTACCCTGATTACAGACATAAATAGTAGAAGGTAACAAATGGCCTCTACGTTGTGCTCAAAGCGTGTTCACATAAACGAAAAACCTGATCACTTAACTTAATTTTTGTCCAAACTCAGCAAACCTGGTAGCTCTATGGGGCTGGGTATCCATGCTCCAGTGTCACTTGGATGTTAAGTCAGAGATAAGCCTTGTTGATGTCTGCTGCTGCTATTTTAAATGTGTCTGTTTGACTTAAAATAAAGTGATGTTGCACAAAATGAGCTGTGACTGTGTTTTCTGTGTGTTTGGCGTGTGCTTCAAGCATCGTTCCATGAAGCTGTCCGAGTGCGATATACTAAAAGGATGAGAGGATGATTTCTATCAACTCAACATTAATCATATAATATTTTTTAATATAGCAGCAATCAACAATTAGCTTTGTAAAGATAAAGTGGAGTAATGGTGTCCTGGGTCAGAGAATGATGTCTCACTCCCTCGGTGTGTGTCCTGCGATCTCAGCTTCTCTTGTTTGCTTTGGTAGCTGGGGCTGGTCGGACTTGCATGTAAGTGCATTTGAGTCTCTCTCTGTCCCTCGCTCACATCTATTCTCAACGTGATGGCTTGGTAAGAAACTAAACCAAACTGTACACTTAAATACATTTCTTAAAAAACGATTTGAGGTTAGAAATAGGCGGTGCAGAAACAACACCGCCTAATTTTACAGTCTGGCTCGTGGCGTTCGGAGTTAGCAGTGCACTAAAATTTGTTTCTGATAACATTTGAAATCAGGGAGAAGCTACGCGGCGACATATTTGATTAGCACTGCACAGTTTCGGTCTGACATGACAGTGGCTCAATGTGATATCTAGCGGCAGCGAGTGTTGTTCATTCAACCTTTAACTTGCTGATTAATCAACTGATCATTTCGGCGCTAAAAAAATTATGCACTTGAGCATAATGCAGTTTAACAAAAGGGTAAACGGGATGGCAGAGATGTTTATTTCATTCGTGACCTTTTGCGAGATACCAGGCTACTTTAATTTTAAATAAAGTGAACATCATGTCACTGGTTCATCTTTTTTGATTGACCTCCAGAGATCGCATCAAATCGTAGCCAAGTAATCTAGTCCAAGATCAAAGTAGTTAATATTTCCTAATGTAAAATCTTCTTAATATTATTAATCTGTACTCATTTGACATATTTTGCCTTTAATCCAACCACTAGTCACATCACCTGGCCCCTGCGCCTTTAAAGACGGACAAAACGACATTGCGGCAGCTGACTTTATTCAGATTAACATCCTTGTTGGCACGAAAAGTGTCGGCACACACACACACGAACACACAGCTGACTTTTGCCTGCTCTTGTCAGTTTACTTACTGTATACTCCCTATCTTTCCATTAATTGATCTAAACAGGCTCAGATTATCTTGGCTCTTATGCAAAAAAAAGCCAGAGTCACTGCCAACTCTTTCAAGATAGCGCGAGGCGAGACAGACAGAACTTTGGCTGAAACTCCTCCTGCGTCTTAATTCCTGACGGCAAACACGTTAATATCCCACCAGCCCCCA
>OMLP01002350.1:6015-17228 GCA_900302685.1 Spondyliosoma cantharus
GGGGGGGGGGGGGGGAAGCCAGCCAGAGCATGCAACACTAGCCACATTATTAGGATCTGTTGAGGGAATAATGAGGATGAATTACCCCTCCTCTTCCTGTGGCCTAAAAATCGCAGAGCGTACTAAATCTTGCCCCTGTGTCAGTGGCTGCCTGTTATTTGCATGCATTAAAGGGGAAATAGCGGCTGCTTTGTGACACTCATTTTGTGTCACAACCCCCCCCTCTATTGCACCCTCCCTCAACTCCAGCAGACTTGTGGAAAACATTACATGTGAAGGGTAGTCATTTCCAATGCATAGTTACTCCTCAAGTGCCAGTGCTATGTTTGTATGCATGTGTGAGAATGTTGATTGGTTGGTTGGTTGGTTGGTGTGTGTGTGTGTTTGCCTGTCTGTCTGGTCTGCGGGTGTGTTTATCTGTTTATGAACAGCGCCGGAGTGTTTGTGTGCACTGTCCTACTGTTTCGGCAGAAAAAAATAAGAAGACACCTGCTCGGCGATTCGGAGCTGGCTGTCAAAAAACAGGAAAGGAAAAAGTGTGGTGGTGGAGGAAAAAAAAGAAAAAAAACCCAGGCAGCCCCGAGATATATCTATTCTGGCTCCCCGCTTCCCTCAAGCTGCCGGTGGGAGACTTCAAAATGGCTCCACTCCCCGCCACAGAGTGGGCTCTGCCCTGTCAAAATGTCTTTGAATGAGAAAATACAGACTGAAAAGTTTCCTCCCTTTTCCCCCCTTCTCTTCCTCATTGTTTTTCTCTCCCGCTCCCCTCATTCTCCCCTTCCTCTGCCACCTCCCCAGCCCCCGCTTCCCCCCTCTCTGTCCATCCTTCATCGCACACAGAAAGGGCATCTCATCCTCTCCAGTGAAGCTCTCATTGAATGCTGCCTTTTGCTCTGAGAAAAACACTCTCTTCCTCTATCTCGCTCTCGCTCCCTCGCTGGAGCCCCGCCAGAGCTCTCTGTCTCGGTGAGGTATCTGCCAGTCACTCAGAAGTCCATTCTTCACTAAAACATGATGTCTATCTCCTGGGTCCTGTCTGTAGAACAGTGCAGGTCTTGGTACCTTTTTGTCAGGAGCGATTATGATCGGTGTAGCTGACGGACTTCGCAAACAACACTTAAGTGGGTGAAATGAATCCACTGGGTGGGGGTCGATTAACGGGGGGAGGGGGGCATTTGCATGTTTTTAGAGCTACAGTTGGTGACCAAAAGTATGTGGACACAGATGTTTGGCTCAATCAAACTGTCTTGATGATTTCTCTTGCATTACAATGACACTAATGGTTTCAATTAATATATGTAGCCCTATTCTATGGAGCACTGGCTGTCCTATGCCCAGCTTGTGAACCACCAATTAAAAAGAAATAGTGTTGTATGCTGTAGTGTTAAAGGATAAGTCCACCCCAAAATGAATATCTGTTATTATTTACTCAGCCCCATGCCGATTGGAAAATCTGGCGAAGTTTCTCAGCCGACAAAACTTTTCCCGACCTTCACAGCAAAACAGCCAGCAGCTTTCTCCTAAACAGCTGAAGTCGATGGGGACTTGTTTTAAAACATAAACAACAACTTGTATAAGGACATAAAAATGGTTTGTCCAGCGTAATCCAAGTCTGTGGAAGCCCTGAGATCACTAATTGATTTGAATCTTCCCTGTAGCTGCTAACCTAAAGGTGCACCCCTTTGAAGTTTGGTGAACCAGCTCGATCAATACCGTCGAGTGTGTAAATACAGTCTTTTGAATTCAATTTGAGCCGTTAGGCTTGGATTATGGAGATATTTTTATTTATTTATCTTTTTTTTCAGTTTGTTTATATTTTAAAGTTAATCTGCTTCAGTTGTTTGGGAGAATGCTGCAAGGGTGAGTAGACAATGGTTGAACTTGTCCTTTTAAGATTTTCTTATACTTTAAAGTAAGAAACTAAGCATGAAAAACATCCCCGGACAGCTTGTCCGCATACATTTTGGCAATTTAATCAAACAAAAGTTTGGAGGATGTGGGTGGTCGGTGTAATGTCATGACAAGTATGAACAGAATAATGTTTAACTACAATGGGGCCATTAAGAATGTCATTTCACGTGCAGCACATCCATCACTTAAGAAGCCAATGATCATTAATTTCATGGTATGGACACTTGAGAAATCTATCTGCAGAAATTTGGCCCCCAAGGCATCTTACATTTATTGTTAATCTAATACCTCTCCCATGACCATGTCTGAGGACCCATTCTGCCTGCGCTTTTTTCCCATTATTTCAGGTGGCTTCATCACCTGTGGCCAGAAGGAACTACCTAATGGCCATTTTCATTTGATAATTGGTTATCTTGACATTTCAAACCGGCTCCATAATTTGTTCGTCTCTATTGTGAGTGGCTCGTTAATTAGACTGTGTCTGTGCTTAGCTCATCATTTCCGAAAAGGATTCGAGGTCATTGTCGAATTACACGGTTGGCATTCTTTGGACACGTTCATTAAAATCTGGCACTTTTGCCTAACCAGCCTAACATGAGAACTTTTAGAGGATCCGATAACCCGAATCCTGAGGAGCAGCCATAGAGGGAGAGTTAATATCCAAAAGACCTGAGGAATTCAAGCAGTTTATCTATGCAAATAACTGAAATAATGCACCTCGTCCTACTGCTGTGAGATCTTCAGGACAGAGGGTGATATGTGCCTTGACAGTAGTGAGAAAAAGGGAGATCCATGTTCGCTGAGTTAACTCCAAGCTAAAAGGAGTAAATGTCCTTGTGAAAGTCTTCACATGAGTGATGCCTCAGACTAAGCCTTCAATCTCTCCACAATGCTCATCTCAGTAATAATTCATTCAGCATCCTCAGAAATGGAAAATATTGATTTTCAATGAATAACACCCTAAACCAGCATGCAGCCGGCAGCCTAAGATTGCCGGCAAAGTAAAAAATAGTATGCCCTCTCTCTCAAAGAGGCACGTCTCATGCATCCGCTCCAGGCGTGATGAAACGGATAAATGCAAGTCAACGTCCAGACTAGTTATTGTTATTACAACAAATTAAGAGAGGAGTCCTTTTTTGTGTTCAAGAGGCTCCAACTGACAGACAATAATTTCTGTTTCTGTGTTTAAATTCATTATTATTGTTTTAGACACAGCTGTCAAACGTGAAGTAGCAAGTTCCCAACTAAATTCTGGAAAGGTTGAATATTCAGGTGTTATTTAGGCATATTCAGAGAACCTGGGTTATCAAACACCTGTTTATGTCTTATGTTTTGTCAACCCTTTCCTACAGTATGAACGACAAAAAGATTTACAGGTATAGGTATGGATCAAGTGTGGCTGCAAGGAGCTTTTTGTGACCCATGTTTATGTTTATTGTTATTTACCATGGCCTCTAGTGGCTGTTGTTGTTATGACAGGAGCAAAGAAGGAAGGCACAATGTCCATACACGTAGGAGGAGTTGTTTCCCTGAAGAGACTGCTACTTAAAGTGTAAATAGACAACTTTTCAATTTTCCAACCCCCATAGCATCCCCTGTGGTGTTACTGTATCGTTGATGAGCAACATGGCTACTGCTAGCAGCCTGGCTACTGTCAAAAGGAAACGAAAATGAAAAACTTGAAGCAATTTGACTTGAAACCCCAATCTCATTGCTATGAAGAAGGAATGTTAAACAACCAGTTGTATTACTAAGGAGGCAGGTTTTGGTACTTTCCTATCTGGTAGAAAGAATGTCCCAGTGGTAAAGGGAAATGTATATCTGTGAGGGAACAGACTTTGACGCAACACCAGCACTCTCCATTGCGTGAAAGCCCATCCGATCACTCTTCTTTTACCTCGGTTTCTATCACTCACCCTCTTTACCTTCTTTGCCTCATCTATCAGCGGGGTTCTCCTTTTTTCAGTGGAGAGTTTCCAGTTATTCATGTTGTTTCAGTGTTACCTGGGAAAAACGACTGGGGGAAACAATTCCTCTTCCTGTTTTGGTTGCAATGGTGGACTCGCTGCCTTTGTGCCGTAATCCAACCTTCATTTTTCCGAGTGAAATTGAGGTTTATATGGAACCAATCTATAGGCAGATGGTGTCATTTCTGTACAGCCATTATATAGTTTTTACTTCAGAATGATTAGAAGATTAAATTGTCTTTTACCAGTTAAGCTTATGTCCAACTAACCCTAACCTAACCAAGTAGTTTTGATGCCTAAACCTGACCAAATCTTGCGTTTACCACATGACAACGAAGCTCTGGTGCAACAGAGTTCCATGCCCGTTGCTGGCAGCTATGTCGTTTTTGGAACCATTATATATAGAAGTCATTGGCAATTTACTTATCGAATGTGCTTTTAAATATAAGTAATTATCTATATACTTTGACTCTTATACATCACAGTTGTTGTTAAGCTCCAGTGCCTTCCTTCAAAACCCCTGTCTGGTACAGTAAAACTCACAGTGGCATGTATTCGGCTCAGTAATCCATCACGCGGCCGTATCAATGACACTGATTTGTCAGGATTAATGCGATCATCTGGACTGATCAATAGATTATTTTAGATTAACGTTTCAGTTCAGAGCCGCCTCTTGAATAACTCATTTCCATTCACTCTGAAATCTTTCCAAAAGGGATGTCGGAGATTATCAACTGTACTTTTCACTCTTCAAACCTACCTGCTGTTTATCCACGGCGCGGCACACAGCGATTGGTCAGCAAGAGAAAAAAAAAGGGGTTCAGACTGTGCGCTGTGAGGTTGCCTTCTTTGAAAGTAGCAACAGGAATGTATTTAGGGATAAAAGGGATCCGGCTTTGCTGATGTGATTAGAATTAAAAGTATAATGCTTTAAATCCCCTCCATGCTCTCTTTTGTTTCAGAGCACGCAGAGATGACAGAAGGATTAAAGTACATTGTTAATTTTTGTGGATCTGTGTGCATTGGTTACAGTCCGTACTATTACCCTGTTTAGCATTCATACATTCAGGAGAGAAAGTATTCAGCAGATAATGAGAAGGACAAATCTGCACCCTTCAGTGTTTGGAGGACAGAATATAAAATCTGACGCACTTTTAGAAGCTAAGGAGTGCAATTAGATTCAGTGATCTGATTTTTAGTCAAATAGTGCATTGCGTCAAAAACAATTAAAGTAGTAATTAAAAGAGTGTGTTATGTTGTCCAAATGTTTAAACTTCAAACTTGTACCTGTTAAGCCTTCACTTGAATCGTTCTAGAGCTGTTCTCCAATGTAAACGTTTTAATGATATACTCAGTCTGGGGAGTGTAAGTCGGAGGGATGGAAAAAGTGTTGCTTTCAATAAATTTTACCCAAGATAACTAAAAGCACTTCAGTGAAAATTTAATTAGATTGGACTTTAGTGTCTGGGATTCAGCCAGACTCAGCATGCACCTGTTAGTGGCCCAACATCTTGGGTGTATTTGATTTGGTTTACTGGGTGCATTAAAACAGTGAATAGGTAGATGCACACTAGTTTAAAGTATATTTCTTCTAGTGAGATTCTAAATGCAACACGCTAAAAATCAAAAATAGATGCTGTTCATGCTTATAGATTTAATTTGATCATTGTATTTTATATTTTGATAATTGATTAGCTGTTTTTTGAACAAAAAGGAAAACTTGAAGAATTTTCACTGATTCCAGCTTCTCAAAAGTTATTCATTACTGATTTTGTTGGTCTTCTTTGTTTAGTAAAAACAACCATTATTATTTAATTTGTTTGTTTGTTTTTTTTACAATTGTTTCGCAACACAAATATAAAAAAAATCAAATGACGGCAAACAAAGGAATAAAACTAAATTAATTATAATACGACCACAAACAAAACCAACCAGTTCTTTGTTGAGTTTAGTGTTTTAATAATTTTCTAATATAACTTCTTGAAAGCCTAAAACAACCATTATTTGCAGCCCTTCTACTATATACCACATATTTGTGCAATAATCTGACAAGCAATTACAGGATGGCAAGGTACATCTGACAAGGCAAACTGTCAGCGACCCAGCCACTTCTATAGGCCTTGGTACAGCTATCTGTATGACTATAGCTGGCCGTACTCTGGCCATGAGCCCAGACCCATGTCCTCACCCAGATCTGGACCATCTCTGAACCGTAATTCATCGCTGTATGGGGACTGGGTGTATATGGCTGTGTGGTCTGTCACTGGGCCAGACCAACCTCACCATGTGGGATCTGTGACTGGTTTATCATAACACATGTCCTCTAACACTAATATTTTCACAGAAACCTTTGGTTTTAGTTGTGAATATTAAGCTAAAACGGCAGAAACATGTCCTTTAACATTTGCTGCTAAGGCCTTCGTCAAGCCTTTTGCAGATTAAGAATTTACCGCTGGAGAAACAGCGGCCGCTTCCCTTTTAACTGACTTCACAGTGTGTGTTTTTGTTTGTGTGTGTGTGTGCATGATCCGTCTCCCTCCTTGGGCCAGGCAGTGTCTCATTTTATACCCTCTCAAATCACTCAACTTGTCCCTGTTTGGCGCATTACCCTCCCGCCCTCACACTGTCTCTTATCTGTCCCCTCTCCCCTGGCCTTTGATACACCCCTCTGGCCTCCACCAGTTCCCCAGGAGTGCAATCTGTTGTCTACTGGTATTGATCAGGTGCACAAGGTTTTGATTAGCACACTTGGCTGGATAACGGGGGCTTCACTGCATGATTGTACTCAACCATTCCACTGTCTTGTTCCTCTATTGGCCAGGGAGTACTTCACTTCATTGGAGTCAGTGATTGGATGCACCCTGGACACCCCCCTTCCACCGTGTGTGGTAAAAGATCCGAGAGTCTGATTCTTTCTTCACTTGACTGAGTGTTTTTGTGTTGGTTTTGTCACATCAAGGCAAGCGGCAATGTGCAACCGAGAAAGCGCTTGCTGCTGAATAGATCTCAACTCTTAACTGCGGGGAGAGATACATAGATGAAAGAACTGATAGTGGCCACATTTGGCGGAAAAAAAATGAAGCCGAACCCCACACGTTCAATAAAGAATTTCACAGGCGATTCAGTGACGAAAAGCCCCCAAACAAAAGAACGGGCAAGAGAGGAGATGGGAGGTCGATACGGATGTTTAATCAAGAGGGACGTCCAAGCTTTTTCTCATTTGCGGGAGAAAGAAGGAGACAAGGGCAAGCTGTTGGCCGGTCAGGCATTTTGACATTGCAGCTTAAGAGTCAGCCACCCATTGGCCTATTCACTGGTCAGCCAATTAGGTCTTGGCTGTTAAGGTTTAATACCTACAGTTAAGGCTACTATTGTGTGCCAACTAATGCTATTTCAGGCTTTCACTCACTTTGGAAGCTTTCATTAAATCCAGAAGAATGCCATGGCTATTCACACAGAGGCTTGAGTTAAATGCTTTCGCATTTTCATATTTCTTTAACTTTCAGACCCCTTCCTCACTTATCCCCATCTCCATACTCCATGCAAGGACACAATCCTTCAAATAAAGTCGCCTCTAAGAGCAAAGAAAGTTGATTTTCCCTTTTGACTCTGCTGGCTGTTACTCATTTGGGTTCTCAGATTTCTGCAGGTGTTTTACAGGGTCAGGATGCTCCCACCATTTTTTAAAGTTTGATGAACTTGTGCTTCTTTGAGAAGTTGCTCACTTGATCTCATGTGACGCATTGACTTTCTTCCTCAAAGTCAAGAGAGAGTTCGGAGCGTGAGTTCTGTTTCTGTTGAGAGGTTTCCACAAGCATTTCACGGTCATCTGACTTGATATTTCCGCTCCGTCTTCCGGACTGGATCATTGTAAACAGTGCCCCTATTGAGAGTGAAACTTATCAAACAAAAAGGCAGGGGACGGGCACTGGCACATTCCTTCAGTCGTGTTCATTAGTTGCATCCTCGCTGTGATGCATGCTGGGGGATGTTGGCTGGGCTTGGCCGACCACTCGAGCACTGAACGCACCAACAGATGTAGCGTAGCCTCTCCAAACAGAGGGGATCTGACTTGCTCAAACTTGGCCAGGAGTCTGGGGAGTTGTTGATGGAGCTGGAGGAGGAGAGGAGGATGGGGAAAGAGAGGAGGGTATGCAGAGGAAAAAAAAGGCTTTAGGGAGAGAGGAAGAGAAAGGCTGGAAGATAAAGAGAGACAAACAGAGAGGGGTGGGGGCGGGAGGTGGGAGATGAGTCGTTCCCCTGAGGGATCACTCTTGGTGTCTCACTCCACTGGTCCTTCTAATGTGTGACGCTCAGGAGATTGACAGACTGTGTAAAACTCAGCCCACAGGAGGAAACAACAACAACACAAGTCAGACACATGAAAACGGCAACTCGACTGGGCTGTGCCAAGAAGAGACCGCGGTGGGGGATTGGGATGGACAGCAGCAGTGGTTGACGTAACCTTTAGACATTCTGGGAAGGTTAGCTGAGCATGTGAGCTCCTTTTTTTTTTATTTCTTTATTGCATTTTCTCAGTCGCCCGTTCTGCTTTGCTCTTGCACAGTAACATGAATCTGAACCTGGGAGTTGTCCCGTAACACGGCGATGAAGTAGATGGAGTGAAGTGCTCTTATTTTTCATGAGGTCACAATCTGTTTTTTAAATGTTCCAAAGAGGATATGCTGTTGGCAAAGGGCTTCAAACATATTTTTCCTGTTAACCCAAGTGGTGGACATTAAAAAAAAACAAAAAAAAAACAGTGTTTTAGCTAATGCTTACCCATTCTCTATGTGCAGTGCCTCTGTTAAACGAACCACTCATAAACATAAGAATGTAAAGTAATGCTGATGGGTTTTTGTTACAATTTCCCACATTTTGAGATCTTTTTCTCAGTTTGTTTTTGTTCATTTTTAGTGTTTTTTTCAATCAGACAGTTATGAAACGACTGGAACTGGGGAAAAAGAGGGATGGGTAATAACAGGCAAAACAGTTTCCCAACCAGAGTCAAACCATAGACATTGCACTAAATTGTCCTCTGCTTGGGAGATCACCCCAGTGGTTCCTATTGAAAGTCTTAGGGAATACATCTGCACTTCCTCAAGATGAGGGAGTCAACCAGATGTGAATTTACTGAACCAACCAGTTTGCTCTTAAACTTAAAGTCTTGTATTTTGCATCACCAAAAATACTGCTTGTATGCACTTCCAATAGACCAGTTGATTCACCCCTTTTTGATTTTAAGGTACCTTCTATGGGGACCAAGAGATACAAGGCTTCCTTTGTCCCAGCTGATATTTCTCTAAAACATAGCAGTAACACTCTACTACTCTGAAAGTCTATGGATTTTGCATTTGCAGAGATTGGTTAGATTTCTCATTTCACTGCTCCACTGTCTCCAGTTGTTTGCTGTGTATGATCCATTCTGCAAACCCATTTCCCTGTAAGGGACAACAAAGATACCTTGAACCCTAAGATTGAATAGATAAAAAGCAGTGCGCAGCTGCTTCCCTAGGCTTTTAGATGTGATGAGGCATCCAGGGCTGTCTACAATGCACTGGATGAGAGCTACTTGTGGCAATACTGGAATATAATGGAGTCCATGTTATTTGGTTTGTCGTGATTATCTTTCTAAGTAATGAACAGTCAAGCCTCACCGTAAATGGCCTTCACATGAACTTCCTTACATTAATTTTCTATGGATTGTCAAACTAACTAGAACCATGTCTCATTGTGGCTGAAGTGCATTTTTTCAATTGCTTGATCAGTACAAATATCATTCCATCCAACCAAGGTACCATTAAAGGACATTAAGGCATTCAATACATATATTCATAGGCATTACTTAATTAACATTTGAAGATATTAATTATTACCCTTCATGACTGAATTTATCTACATTTATCTACATAATCTTCATTGACATTTGAGAAAGAAAACATTTTTTTGTTATTATCTTGACCAATATTCCTGGAAAGAAGAAAGCGGGATAAGGCCATTTTATGGGCCTATACATTTGCCTATAGCGCCACTGGCTCACCTCACATGATATAGCCCCAACGTGATGCTCCCACCCTAAAACTGAAAAATGCCACAGGCCTGCGGAATCCGACATTCTCACATCCTCTCCCATCATGTCCTTGACACATGAACATATAATTGACTGCAAAAAGGGGAGCGTTTCATTCACATGTATCTCTCAGCTTGACCTTCAGCGATGATGGAGTGAAAGCGGCCGAATGAAGATGAATGGCAGGCGCAATCGACAATATGACCCACTGCTCCTGTGCCTGACTAGCAGGTTTTATATGGCAATGGGCTAATCCTTATTTAGGAACCTCCATCATCGCACGCAATCTCAGAGCTATTAATCACGATCGTGTGGGGAGCATTTATCACACACATGGCGTTGTGTGCTAATCATTAGCATACATAACGTACATTTTCACTTGCACAACGAATATGCAAACTGCATAACAATTGGTTAAAAAAGAAAACTGCATATTTATGCATTCTTATGAACTCAGTCTTTGCTGGAGTGGTTTTTAATACAGAGCAATTTGCTTACTAACAAAAACATTGTTCTTAAAGAGTTTCCACAAATGACTGTTTATTTTGCAAACGCAGATATTTTCCCTCACATTTGAAATTCAAAGAATCTTTTGTTATTTTATTAGACCGTTCTATAATTCATAGAGTAAATGTGTAATATATATACAGATGGAAATGCTTCATATTCTTCAGTTTCATATTCAAATGTATGCTGGATCTTGTGCCAAATAATCTGTTTGCTGTAAATTTGCAGATGACAGTCTTTTCTTTGTTTTCTTTTCTTTTCCTGCTTCTGTACAAAACTCTGCACTTTGTGTTATTTTGTGGTCTGAATATATGTGTATTATTTACCCAAATTTTGAAAAGTGAAAAGAAAATTTGTTTCCTTGTTTTTGTTTAATGCATGCATTGGGTGAAAGTCTCAGTTTTAGCCTAGTCTACGATGTTATTCATTCATTAATATTTTCATTCACGGCAAACAAAATACATTAAAACAAACAAAATACATTAATCTTTTGTCAAAGTTCTGTGCATCTCAGGCTGAGGGTGGGTCATGTAAAGAATCTTGCGCTCAAGCCTGTCAAAACCAGCAGCTGCCACTGTGTGTGTCTGTCTCCGTGTGTGTGTGCATCCATGTGTTCAACGCCCTTTGTGTGTTTGTGCGTGCGTATATCTGTGCTGGCTGACACCATGATGGCTGCCATATGGGAGCCGTTACTCCATTAGCACGTAAACAGCCTGCTAGGCTTACTTGGGTTGGATGCAGATCTAGACACACTCACA
>OMLP01002350.1:17248-27491 GCA_900302685.1 Spondyliosoma cantharus
TAGAGACACACACACACACACACACACACACACACACACACACACACACACACACACACACACACACACACACACACACACACACACACACACACAGAAATGGCTGCTACTGCATTATTAAAGTGGAAGCCCATTTACAATAGGAGTTAAAGGTTTAGTTCTGGTGGAAGTGTGATCTGAGATTAGATTAGTTAAATAAGTATACAACCAGAGGCTATTATAAAAACACACAATAATAGACAATTTTGAAGGGGCAGTTCACCCAAATTCTAAAATAACGTATTTTTAATCTAGTAGTGTCTGACCATGCAGCTAGAACTGTTCCCAGTACTTTACATTTTTAGTGTATCAAAAGCAAAGTGGGTACAAAGTACAAAAATTGCAAAAAACATGACCAGTAAATATGTACCGGCATTAAAGCGTTTACAATATTTGAGTGGACGGTCAAAGACACAGCATGATGCAGAGCTTTAGACTTTATCTCTTTAATGAATAATCAATATATTGATGCAGATTAGATTTTGTAAAACATTTTGATTTTACTAGGTTAGCTTTCTCCAAGTAGAAAAGTTAAAAAATATATTTTTTCTTCACAAAGAACCTTGATTTAAAGTCAGTGGATTGTCCTAACTAACCTGAAGACACTGAGACTGCTGAGTATTTTAACTCTCTCCATTCACCTCCATTGTACCATTGTGGCAACGGATGCTTTATTGTCAGAGCTCTGAAAATGTTGGCACATATGCCCAAATGTGTTGTCGTGACCAGATATGACTCTTGTTTAGCAAGAACATTGTTTGTGATTTGAGTGAAACAACCCTTCAATGTTTGTAATGTACTGCAGCTGTCATGACAGTTCATGCATAACTGTGTGAGTACATAAGGCTCTTGTCTTATCTCCAAATTATTTATTTGAGCGGTGGAACAATGTAGGCTACTTATACATGCTACTTGGCTTTATGGACTACAAAGAGATGACTGTATGTGTTTTCTCTCTGCAGATCTCTCACACACATTTCCATCACTTCAAAGGACATTACACAATTATCCTGAAGAGCATTTTAAACTTTAACCTAAACTTAACATTACTCTAAGTTTTTACCCTGAAATGTTTTGATGATTTACAGTGCGGGGACTTGCAACAGGAAATTCCCCACAATGAGACTGGTGAAACAGATTTGTCACCACAACATGACTGTTACGCACACACATAGGCTATGTTGAATTTAAACGCCCTATTAATACTTTGCCTCAGTGACAGTCATCTCACACGTGACACCCGCGCTTGTGTGTACATGTGACACATCTTTCATCAGGAGTTGCCACCGTGTTCCAATGTGACGGAACGCAAAGTCCTGTGTTTGTGTGTGACTTGGTTTACTCATGTTGTGGGGACAAACGTCTGTTTAGTCAGTCACATTGTGGGGACCCTACTGCAAAATATATATTTTTTTTGCCTTTTGTTTCATTCTCAGGGAAAAGGTTATACAAAGGTAATTAAAAGTTTTACATAGAATTAGGTGACGTACAAGGAAGAATTTGAAACAACAGATACAAGAGACAAAGAAGACCAATACATCCATTCGTGTCTTGGAACAAATAAGAAAACAAGTAATGGGGAAAAAGAAAAGGCAAATAACCACAAAAAAACAAAAACAATGATTAACTAAGGTTATGGTAAGTCTGCAGGAAATTAATGTTAAACTCTCGATGTCCCCAAAAGTGACAGAAACACAAATATGTGTGTGCGTATTTAATGTTGACGCCATGACCACTCGTGACACCCACGCACAGAAAGTGACACATGAGCCCAATTCCCCCGCCTGTCACAAATAACTTGACTTTTTTCAGTGCCCTATCACACATACTGACCGTGGCTTGTTGTCGAGCTGGACGGCAAACAAAGTGCTCGTTGTTTCATCATCACTTACGTTGCTCAGAGAGAAAGCCCAAGAAGTCGGCTGAAATTGAGTGTATTTCTAGCTGTACTGGCTTGTTGCATTAGTAGATACATAATGGCACTGCATCACTGCTAAATGCATGCCTGTCTGAGGAGTTAAGCCTGCCTGAACAGTGGAGAGCAGGCCAATTACATAGCCTGGATTAAACGGCAAATCCCAGCTATAATGAGAACCAATCACAATGGCCGCGGGGTATCATAGCAACCAAGCAGCACCTCGGATGGCTGTTTGGGCATAGTGAAAAACAGTGTTGATGCTGTTGTGATTGTGATGAGTACAGATGAAAAACATACATGAATAGGGAAAAACAAGGAGGGTTTGGAGAGTATACATATGTGCCGGGAGACAAAGAGAGGGCCGGAGGGAAAGATGAATAGAGGGTAGGCAAAACATGTAAGAACAATACAGTGGAGTGGGTGAACTGACAGGCATTTGAAAAAGGGTTAGAGAGAAGACAGACATTAAGAAAAGATACACTGAGCGAGTAAGAGAAAGCAAAACAGCGAGACAGACAGAAAAAGGAGAGACAGTGGAGAAAACATTGAGGGCTCTAGAAGGAATTAGACAGCTTAGGGGGCATTATGTCAGTGTACATAGGATTTAGAGTATAAGTCTGGATTATGGCCTTTTGCTTTGATAGAAAATGCCACCTTATAGGAAATGGAGCTGTGTTTTGTTCTGCGGGCAGATATCAAAGAGGGCGCCCCGCTGCTTTTTGGAATGCACGGTCAGAAGGTGGGCACTCAATCCCTTCCACCGAGGAATTCAGACGGGATTTGTAACGCCGACCACTCTGTTCCTTACTGTGTGGGGCCAAATGGACCATGGTGCACATTGACAGGCACGCCAAAGGGACGGACAGGTACACGGGCCATGCAGACAAATAAAAAAATGGACACACATACATGCACACGGAGGCAGCGAGGTAGCTCGCTTTGAAATGCATTCCATCGTCCTATTCAATTTCACTCCCATTTTAGATTACTTTGGCAAATTCGAGGCGTAAAGGAAGAGTTCAGATAAGAAAAAAATGAACAATTACAAAGTTGAGGGAATGTATTTTGGGGTCTGCATTCAAATTTTACTTCCGGTGCTTTTCATAAAAATCCCTCTCGGGTTTAAACGGACTCCTGATTCTCTCGCTTCCTACTCCATCAAGTAAAACATCCTTCCATACTAATTATTTTTAGGTTTCAATACAACTCTTTTGTTATGCAACAATGCAGGAGTTACGGATGTTATGCTGCACAGGAAAAATGCAGCATCTGTCACACACATACAGTATATCCTCACACAATGTTTGATCGATATTGAAAGAAAACAGATTCTCTCTCATCCATACACACCTACACACACACACATACACACCCTGGAATTGCCACTATCCACTTCACCATTCTGCACGTTTTTATTGTCAGCCACATGAAGGATACCGTGTGATTGGCCTGAAAATCCTACACAGTCCTCCTACACAGTAATGTGCTGTTTGTGCACCGTGGAGCTCTCTTTCAGGTGCCTCAGTAAATAGGGCCATTGTGTGGAGTGCATTACCCAAAGGTTTTACTCCCATCTCTCCCTAGTGGTTTGTGGCTAGTCTCATATTGGCCTCGCTTTTCACCGTCGCAGTCAAAAGCACTATAGGGTTAGGGGTAGGGAAAAAAGGCTTTTTTATGTGTTAAAAGTGGGTGTTTCAGAACACCGTGGGAGGAGAGTCATGTTTCGCCCCTTTCATTGTAAAGTGGTTCGACAACTGTTTGCAAAATGATTCAAATGGAAACAAATTATGATTCAAGGAATCATAATGAAGCTTTTGCACGTTTTTGCATACCACAGAATTTTCCCCCAAAAAGAAAAAAAAGACACATTTTATATCCACCATTTCAACATTTTATATCCTCCATTCATATGCTAGTTTCTATCTTTTCCAGCAAAGTGGGAAAATCACCCTGCAGAGAATTTCTTTAGATGGAAACAGTCGTGTAAGCTTACAGTTACAGGTGAAGTGACTTGCAATCACGGCGTTTTCCCGTTTGCATTCAATTGCACGTAACCGCCTGCTGCAAAAGCATCACAGTGATCAAGTAAATCAAAAGAAAATACAGTTGCTGTGTAGAAGATACTGAACACACGTTTGTTTCTTGTGGTAGAACAATAGTGTCTGATCACTTTGAACACATTTAAAAGGGGAAAATTTAAAGGTACACTGTGGAATCTTTGAACACTAGTAGCGCTGTGGAGGAAGATTTTTGTGAGGGGGATCCCTGATTTGTGACGACATTGTTTTTCTGCTGCCAGTTTCTGTCTATCCAACTCATCAACAGTTAGAAAGTAACGAGGCAAGGAATGTACCAATGTGCCAATAAAAAAGATGAAGACATAGCTAGCAAACGTGGATGTCAACAATACCAGATTAATTAATTCATTTCATTTAACATATTAGTGAGGTCTCAAGGGTGCACGCAATGTGTTTTGAACATAAAAATTACATTTCAACATGAATAAGAGTGCTAGTTGAGTACTTTTGATAAGCAATATGTTTATTTTGTCAATCAATTAAACCTGCAATAACTGATTTTTGCACAACTGATGAACAAATGCATGTAAATTAACCATATACAATACAATAACTATGTGCAATACAACAATAACTATGTGCAATACAACAATAACTATGTGCAATATTAACACATCACAACCACAAAAATGTAAATACTGTACAGTTTATATATATATATATATATATATATATTTATAGACACACATGTGTGTGTATGTATGTATGTATATATATATATATATATATATATATATATATATATATTTGCATATATATTTTTTCCTGTTTTCTTACAATGTTATTTTATTTTTATTATTTATGTATATATATATTTAACAATACTGAGTGTGATGTGGAAGTTCAATTTCCCCGAGGGAACCTCCCAAAGGGATGAATAAAGTCATGTCTAAGTCTGTCTAAGTCTAACTGGGGACAGCAGAGAACAGCTGCAAACACAACACTGATTTATGATTACATTTATGATGATAAAGTGAAGAATACAGTTAGCTGTTCCCGAAGATACAGAGCGAGAAGAGCATTTATTTGGCACCATGTTGCTGGCAAATCATGATTTTAAGTCCAATATTCACCGTCCTCCTGAGGGTCATACCTGGATTTTTATCTGAAAAATTCATCCACCATGTTCACTAGGTAGACAGTGTTTTTGTTTGGCTGCTGTTCCATTGTGTACCTGTTTTTTCACTCTAAACAGCTGGCCTGCTGCAGCCAAAAGGAATGTCAATAGGGTACTGAGAGTGAACCAAAACAGTTAAGCTGTAGGTTTGGAAAACCAAAAAACTGGCTACACATAGAACCGAGGGGACCTAATTAGTCAGGTGTAAATATGGTGAGCATGGACGCGTTAAATAACTTTATTATTTATAAATTTAGTTTGGTTTTGAATTATAATTCTTGGAGCCCAGGGTGACATCCAGCCACTCCAAGAACACAAACATTGTAATTTTTCGAAATAATTCTTATATGGCAAAGAAAAGTAGGACATCTTGGCATTTAAAAAGCTGAATTAAAACAAAAAAGAACCAAAATCTTCATTGATCAAAACAGACATAACCAGTGAGAAAAAGCTACATTTTGAAAGTATCCAATCAAAAATAAAAAAAAAGCCCTCCAAAACACATGAACATGCACTTCCTGACTACTCTGACTCCCTCATAACTCTAATTGGCCAGCCGGGAGATATGTTAGAAAATACTTCGCTATGTCCAGCAAGCTCTTTTTAGCTTTTTTTTAAGTCAAATAAATGGCTCCTGAAAGGCTACTCAGCATGACCGTTTCTCCTTACTGCTGTAGCTTACATGTGTGCTTTGTGCTAACTGGGTAAGCCCCTGAAAGAGGCTGTTGTTCTTTGGCTCGGGGCCACTGTGCTTTGTGCTACTGATTTAACTAGTTCCTGAGCAGCGGCTGTGCCCTGTGAGAGCAGCACATTAGGGTTTATACTTACCATATCAAACATCACATCTCATTCACTTGTAAGAAATAAACAAACCTTATCACGATCAACGTGTTAGTACTCAACGCTAGCATGTTACATTAGTGTTTGGAATCTGTGGTTGCACTTTTTCTTACATTTTTGTGTGACTAGCACGCTAATAGCTTTAGCATATATCCACCTAGCCTAGTGGGGGACAAACACAAGACAGGTAGACTATGCAATTTTATCACAGAACCCGAATGATGCCTGCAAAAGCCACAGACACCGGATTTGTTTGTTTTTTTCTTTTATTTGTCCAGGCATTTTGATTTATCGACTGCTGTCAGTATGTTGAGATTCTCTCCAAAATGAAACAACACATGCCTCTGGAATAACTTTTAATGATCAAATTGATTTATTGCTCAAAAGTGTTGTCAGTTAATTCCCTGTCAACATCTAATAGATTAATTGACTGTTTCAGCTCTACTGCTATGGTCGGGTGATTACAGCGCATAATAGGTGCCGTTTGCAGCACTATTTGCTGTGCTATGCCATTTTTCTCTCAACTCACTTCACTTAGCTGTTTTTCCCAGGCATATGAACTTCGTGGTCAGACACAGCGACGCATCACCTTGTCCCCCTTTTTAATACATCATCTCAGTTTGCCACTTTCGTATTTTTATCTCAGTTCTTTTGCCACTCAGAAACGAGTGGGAGCAAGGGAAGTTCGAATGCTGTCTGAACTCCCCAAACGAAATGAAAGTTATGAGGGCGATGCTACCCTGAACAAGTCGCCCCATCATGGCATGACTTACATTTACACAACCCCTGAAGGCATAAGAGCTCTGATGTCTCCCTCTCTCTGTTTCTGTCTCTGCCTCACGCTGTCTTTCCCAGCGCTGCAACTTGATGTCAAATAGAGTCAGTGCCCACACCACAGGCCTGAGGGAACGGAGAGACAAGTCTGCCTTTCTGCAGTCTCTTCTCTTCATCTTTCCCCTTGACTTCTCCGTTGCTTTTTTTGCCTTTTTTTCTGACTACAACGGCACCGAAAATCCACAGTTTAGATGGTAATTTTAAGAATTTTGTTGCTCTCTCGCAATAAAGCAAACATGTTGATCAGATCTTCGCTTTTTCAGCTGAATATGTATGTACTTAATGCTATAAATTTCTACAGCGTGGTCCACATTTGCCGTCGTTGGCACTTGACGCTCGTTTAATTGTAACTGCAGCGTGCGTGTACTGTGATGTGCATTTCAATCTATGTCGACGAGACTATTTTTAGATGCATAATGAGCGGATATTGTTCAATCAATATGATTGGGTTTCACCAGCTGTCCTTAGCTTCTTCTCCTCCTTTTTTATTTTTTTTTCCTCGAGGAATCTGACAATGAAAGACAGCACATCGAAGGGATTTGTGTGTGGAGGGATTTGTTAAGAGACAATAAAGAATGGGAGTAGGAGGGGAAGGAGTAAAAAATAGACGAGGGGACAATTAGGAACAGCGAGTGGAAGAAGTCGAGACGCAGATTGAGAGTAGCAAAGGAGTGAGGAAGGAAGGGTGGAAGAGTCTCTTGTGATTTATACGGTTATTATCTCTTGCACTTGTGGGTGTGAATGGAGGCTGTCATGCATGCACCCTGGCAGGTCTCCTCTCCTTGTGTTTGGGGAACGGGGCCAGTCCCCGGGGCCTGAAGTTTGGCATTAGCATTCTGCGCGGTAATGGGCCCCCATTTGCCGCTTGTCACCATAAGATAGGTGGCTTCGTCCTCGCCAGAGTCCCTCCAGCTGAGCGGGGCCCCGTGTTCCCGTTGTGCTCAATGACCCCACTCATTCCGACTGTCGATTCCCTCTCCCTCCCTTCCTCGGCCGCTTCCCCTCCCTCTTATTTCATCAGGAAAAAAAAAACAACCCCGAACCGACTGCGACCACATCTGAAGGGGTTCACTCGCTGATTCTTTGCCGTCAAATAGGCATTTATCTTTCAACTGAACGGGAGCTGAATGGTGCAGCACAAGTCGGTGAACCCCGGTCATCGCCGATCTAATCCCGCGTGGCCCAATGAGAGTAGTTATTTTCCGGTTTCGTGCGGTCATATTAGGGTTCATGATGGAACAGATGCCGGTGTGTATGCAGGCTAATGAGGTAGCAGAGTACGGTTCAGAGTTCAGCCCTACTCTCCACCGTGGAGACCTGAGTTTGTTTGGAGCCGTGCCCTCAGCTCCACATCGCCCTGCGCAGAGGAGACAGAAGATCACTAAGGTCTTGACCATTCTACAGCAAAGAATATTAATTGGAAATTGGTGCGGCAAAAACATTTTTTTTTTTTCTTTATTCTGGAGCTGTAAAGGCTTTGAGAGGTGAGGCTGGGTAGCTAATGGTCTGAGAATGCCCAGTCAGAAATCACAGACAGACGCTAACATACATCACATACTGTATGTCACACATAAGGAGCAACATGTAATGAAATGAAAAAAATGAACTAAAGATGTCAACAGGAGGTGAATAATTGTTGATAATATGATGGGTATGTGTTGTGTTGTAGCGATAGCTGCAGCAGTTAGCATACTAACCAGCTAGGGAACACCAGCACTCCCCTGGTCCCTGAGCTCTCAATTCTGAACTGCTGACTGCAGGGCTAATGAGCTAATTAGCTAAGGGGCAGCTGCAGTTAGCAGCAGTTATAGGCTATTCCCGTGATATGCTGCCCCCTATTTGTTCGGAGCACAATTCTTACATATTGCACATTTTTATAATCACCTGAATATTTGCTTTCTCTCCAACCAAATGAGGTAAGATGTCCCCATCCTTCTGAGCATTAAGAGCGCATTTCACAACTTAAAAAATCCAATGTATGTCAGAGATCAATGACTCATCAATGTTGCATGGGTGATCATTAGTGTACGCTCCATAATGGCCCGCCAGCTGTTCCATGAAAGCCAGATCCCTCACAGACAGAATCAGAGAAATTTCGCTGACACGTCGCCCTCATTTTGTTCAAATTAGAGCCTCTCTGTTCAAATATGTACAATGCTGACATGCGCCATATGTCCCCAAACATGTTTCCTGTAATCTGTTTGCATACATGCTCGTTCACACCTCACACGCAAACTGAAGGAAAGGGAGACTGGGGGAAATCAAAGTTTATGTCGCCTCGTGATGGCCCATATTACACAATTTAAAGATCAGCGGCTGATTGATGCACCGGCTGCTCTGTGAAGGTGAGGCGAGCTACTTGTTGCCCCCGCTGCTCGGGATCCGCCGGCGCATAATACCGGGCGACAGCCAGCCTGGTGTTTGTAGCGCAAGCCAAGAGGGATTATGGGTAGTGGGCTTTAATATCTGATTTTAATTAGCAGTTTAACACAGTGATCACGCCTCATTAGGGAGCTGGGGATGTGCGTGAGTATGCTGGAGAAGTACCGTGAAAGAGAAGAGAGGAGGAAGGAATATAGATGCTTGAAGGGGGAGAGGAGTCTATGTGATGTTCTCCAATGTAATGATAGCAAATTAAAGGTGCAGTATATAGTTTTGGGGAAGATATTTTAAAATCAGACGAGAAATAACTTCATTGACTGACTGACTTTTTTTTTTCTTTTTTTTTTTTTTATGCCTAAACAAGCTCTTTGTTTTCATGACTGAATAAACTGAATCAACAAACCGACCTTAAAGAACACGATTTCACCCCTGTTTTGTTTTTATGTGGCGGACCCTGCCACCTTTCCAGCTTCCAACAGTGTTCTGGGGACGTTATTTCCCTCTGAGAGCAGATGAACTCTGAGTTTGTTTTATCACCTCATTAATATCATCAATATTCAAATTATCAGTTTGAAGGCTGTCATGCATGCACCCTGGCAGGTCTCTTCTTTCTTCTCTCAAACTACACAATGCCCCTTTAATTCATCAACAACCATGACACCATTTCAGCACCGACACACAGACTCCATGGCATAAGGATTATGCCATAATGTACTTTAAGAACTGATATAGAGAACACCATAAGAACACCATATATTTGACGATTTATAACTCCGACATCCTCGGCTGGCTGCCAGGAGTCATCTGTTTGTGTGTGGAATTCCCCTCAGCCTTGCCCTCGCATGCCACTTAAGGATTTAGAGTGAGTGTATCAAATCTGTGAATAGTCCTCGCTAGCACAGGATAAAAAGATTAAGGCATTTTAACCCCTGGGAACCCAGTGCCCTCTTGCTCTTGTCATCCAGGAATTAGTCCGGCTCCTCCAATTGTGTCCATTTCCTGGTGTCGATGGTGCGGCGAGGTGGCGGGGACGTG
>OMLP01002352.1:7477-43433 GCA_900302685.1 Spondyliosoma cantharus
CCCTGCCATAAATACCACATATGTGAGGCAGGTTAAGGATATAGTGCTCTCATGGATGTAGCTGAACTTCTATCATTTAATATAGCCACATTTTTATGGCTGCGTAAACATGCATAGTTCAGGAATTTACATCGTCTTGAAACAGGAAAACTTGTTATTAAAATACGTATGTGCCAACCAATGCTGTTGTTTCTTTCGTTGTAAAAGAATTGAAGTTTGTCAAGGCCTTACTGCAGCCTGTCTGCTTCCAGGTCTAAAACAGCTGATTGAACACACTGTTTTAACTGATTTCACCATTTATATTTAATTAATAGAAAACAACATCATATTGATGGTAAATACGTCAAATTACAACTACAGTAAGCAGTAACTGTTAAAGGCTACTTGTTTGTTGCCTGTTGACAAAGCCCCCAGACCCTCTTAAACACTCATTTTTAAAAGTTGTCGCATTAGGAGAAATTTTATAAATTTTGTGAGACGTTGTCTACAACCTATTCATAACTACTTGTGCCTTCTTGTTAATCCGGCAAACATTACACATGAATATATGTCTGTCTTTAAGTAAAAAAAAAGTCCCATCTCTCTGTTTGAGTGATGTTGCCGTGCATTTGCAGGGACAGTGGGAAAGTGAGATCCACTTGTGATCGGATCGCTCAGGCCTGATGGAAGTACCAGGTCTGAATTCCTTCAAAGAGCTGCACTCCTCTGGTCATTACAGCCCAGGAAATGTCATGTTGAATGGTACAACCAGAATCAAATAAGGCTAGAAAGCATCAGCTTTAACCCAAGAAAAATGCAACCCTGGTCATGCCGGAAAGTGCATTTGATATGACATGCACAGAATAGTGTAGTGTTAGCCAATTTTGCCAAATAGAAAATTAACGTAATTAAAATAGACCTTTCATATATCTACTTACAGGAGGGTGGATCTGTTTTCAGGCAGGTCCAGCAGGACGGGAGGTTCAGCAGTCTGGGAGGGGTTGCCTGGTCGGTTAGTGTGGGACACTGAGTCTCTGACACCTAGAAGGTCAAAGGTCAACTCAAATGAATAAACAACATTAACAACCTTTTATTGTTAGTTATTTGCTCTACTTCCATTCTTAGAGCGTGAGATTCTCTCCTACTTTATGTCTGTTATATTCATATTCAAATTTGAGTCTGGACAGAAAATGTGATTTTGCTAATCGGATCCAAATCACATTGAAAAGTGATTCAAATCATATTTCTACAGATGTGTCTCAATCTAGATGCTCTGGTGGCTCATATCAAAGTGTCTCTTGTGTCACTTGCGGGGCACCGCACAACAACGGCGACATCAGAATCAGATTGACAGACGTGCATTGGAGCGACTGAGCAGAATCACGACAATCAACAGTCAACAGTCAACGGACAACCAAGCTGAAATAAAACTGCTCTGTGACCTGACAGCGCGATTGTTTGGAAAGCGAGATGATGCTTACATCGTTACCACAGCAACCCATGTGGATAGGTTAGTGATCTCTGGACACAATCTTGATTTCCTCTGGATGTGTCTGCAGTTTGAACATGACCATCATCTGGATTAAACTCTTTTACGACTAAGTGAACACAACCTGTCGCTCTGCCTCCCGTAGCCAAGCTATGTCCTCTCAGTTTTTACATCGTCCGTGTTTTTAGGTCAGTCACGGTGGTCATGTCTCTGCCATCATGTGTTAATCTGCCCACATACTTCTCACCTCTTCGTGTTCATCATTCTCTGTCCTCCGAACTGCCATTTATTCTATCAGCTAATGGTGTGGTAAGGTCATATGCCAGAACGAGGCCCAATTAACTCGAGCCATGTTTTCCTTAAATCAATAACCTAGCTCTACAGAACTCATCAATTCCTGCTTCCTGCATGAGGAGGCCTCCGTATCTTCACTCTGCCGTGCTGTCATCAGAACGTTTTCACCAATGCACCCGGAGAACACATAATTACAGCAGAGCTCGTGAGTCATGGTAAACAGTGGCACAGAGGAGGACTCTGTGAATGCAGATGTGTGTGTATGGCCTGCAGCAATTATTGGCCACCCCATTGGCCCCCCCCCCCACTCGCAAGTGCCCACGCACCCATCTTAAGTGCCTTTATACCAAAACGTTATTATTACAGTTCATTCTAGATGCAAGTGAGCTGAACAGTGTGTGGAACGATTTTGTCGTGTCTTGGTCTTCTCCTACGCAGCTGTTGATCCACAGGTGTGCAAACATTTTACTCAGTAAGTCAATAGTGAAAATAAGATGAAAATAAGAAATGCAAAGCCAGCCAGCTGCTTTTGAACATCCATCGATGAGTCCCCGCACCCGCACCCCTGCCTGTTGGTGGCCACCTCAAGATTTTCAGTGGCCCACTAATTTCTGGGGGAGCCCCTGTCTATTAGCACTTTGCTTTTTCTAGAAGGTCTTCCCATCATGAAGCTTTGAAGACCCCTAGGGACCAGGACAATCCAGGTTGGTAACTGGTGCTGTACATAATGAGGGAAAAGTATGTCCAGTAGATAATGGTGATAATCAGTTCAATAAACAAATAAACAGTGACTCCCCATAAATGTCACACGTTGTGACTTCCATCTATAATGTCACGTTCATAGTTACATGGCCACTTTGTTTGATTTCCCCAGTACTCTCTCCACTACCAATCAATTACTCAAATGCAATTTTTCACGTATGCTTGTTACACCTGAGGCACTAAGTTCTCAGGGAATTGCAGCTAATCAATTTTCCACCCTCTCCATCACACATGCACATACAGTAGGTCTCTCGTACCGTATAGCTGCCAGACGCGGACCTTGTCTTCATAGGGCAGGTCGTATTTCAGAGGGTCTCCTACAGGACCCTGGTAGTACGGCCTCATGATGGACTCAATAGCGGAGGTGTGGACCAGGCCGATGGCGTGACCGAACTCATGGACTGCGACCGCAAACAGATCCATCCCGTGAGAGTCTAAAGGACGCAGAGAGAGGTTCGTCATGGTGGTGAAACAATGCAGAAATGACAATAAATGGAAAGTAAAACAAACACAATCCAAAGAATATCATTTATACAGTGAAAGCGACTGTATGAAACTTTTGGCAACTTCCAAATTTGTGTCAAAATAGTTTTAACGTTTTTGTTTAATTCTCAATCTGACATTTCTAATAAATCTACACCGGACAGCATGCATAGATTATTGATGCCTCTTTTATAAGGAAGCAGTAACCTGAAAAATACCTGTATAAGTTTATAATGGACACTGCTTAGCATTGTGTGAGAGTTAGCTGCAGCTTCACACTTCAATGGGTATACGGTTAAACAGCTTTTTACCATGACTAGTAGCATGGTTGACATGATCATTCAGACATTCTGAAGCTTTGTTCATAAACAACATAAAGTTTTTGTTTGAACCGTGCATGAAAGAGTTTCACTAAATTGCTCTGTAAAACCCTGGTGGCAACAGTCACCGATGTGACCTTTTCCTCTATAAGTCTGTGTCCTGAGCTGACCCAGTCAAATCTCTTTTCAGGTATTTTATCCTGTTTCGACTCATCTGCTTATGGTGCAAATTAAGAGGCATGACAGACAGCTCAGGAGGCTTTGAGTGCTTTTAGGTGTGTGGTGTAGTGAGATAACTATGGTAATACTGCCCGAGTCCCTGGGCTGGCAATCAAAACCTGAAAGTAGAAAGACACCTAAAGAGGCTGCAGGCTATTAAAGCACTTTTCACTCGATGTTCAACTAAAAAAAGAAAAGAAAAAGCCTCTAAAACTCTGTTGGACTCTGTGAAGCAAGACAAAACCTGGGGGCTTGGAGATTTAGATTTGCAAAAAATATGGAGAGCTACCGTGTCGGGCTAAGCTTGCTTAGAGTTCCTTGGTGGCCAGGCTCAAGTCTGCATTCAGTTAACCTAAGGTAGGCCTCGGTCTGGGACATGCACTACAGTACCCGACTGGGGTATCCAGATGGCAGATGCCAACTCTAATCTACGGAAGCACATGGTGCAGAGAGGAAACGTGGACAAAGGATGGATGGAGAGAGAGAACAGGGGCTCAGAACAAGTATGTACCATGTCATCATGTTTACGGTCCATGTGAGGCTCAAAGAATAGATGTAATGCCTGAGGACTAAGCAGGCGTGGGGAGAATTGGGTGGATGAAACGGATTCATTACAGGGAGAGATGTTTGTTTACCTCTGAAGTCTACTGAATAATAATAAATATTGTTCTGTTGGGTTTACCAGTGAGTCATGAAGTATCTTTTTTTTTGTGTCAACCGAAATAACCCAAATGCTTTCATTACCAGGTGGAAATTACGGTATTGTATTTGCTAGACCTCTAAACTCTTCCTGTCTCTATTCCCTTCAGTCCTCAACAACTAGGATCCGAGGACAGAGAGGCTTGGATCTTGGAAGACCTTTACAAGATGTCTGACTACCTCAACAACATCACTTAGTGGACGCCCCTGGAGTTTGCCTATAGACAATAACCGATGGATCCTGAGATTGCTCAATACTGTGTGATCACTAAACATGAAAAATGGTACCACACGATCTTCCCTTAGGATCTCCTTAACTCAACCACCAAGAGAGCTCATTGGGGGGATGCAACAGCTGAGCACATACAGCTGGTGTGGCCCGCATCCAGCATCCAGTCCACCATCACGCAAAAAATATTGCTCTCTGGTTTGGGCCACACGGGATAAGACCAGACCAAACAAACAACTGAGTAACCCGAGATCACTGCCAACATCCTCCCTGTTCTCCAAAATATCTGCTACTCCGGGCCCAAGAACATCATTACCAACCTCTTCCACGCATGTTGTCTCTCCCTTCCAGACAGCATCTCTGGATAATTGAAGCCAAGACAGCCAGGCAGAAGAACAGCTTATTCCCCCTGACTCATCACTCAGTGTTACTCATCAGTTCATCTGCTTCCCCCCCCTCCAACAACACGGGTAAACAGAATGGACGACAGCAGCAGAATGTAGCTTATAAGAACAGCTCCAGTTTTTATCTTCCTCCATCATGGATCAATTATGTGATTATATAAAACACAGTGCCCCTTTTTGACCCGGTCTGGTCAAGGTGTCTTTCATTTTTTTTAACAGATAACGATTTCTTGGGAGTTTTGCTCGCAAAACAATTGAAATCTAGATTTGGCTGTGGTGGTTGTGACTGTATTTTTGTCACAGCAGATTATTCTGTCATGCTTTATGTTGCACACTGTTGCATGTTCTATCAAATGATTTGATTCTGCAATCAAACAGGTTCTAACTCTATTGTTATTTATTAATACCCATGCAAAGATCTCTTGGCACTCAGAAGGGTTAGAGTATGGTTACGGTCATGTTAGGGTTAGGGAGGTCCTCCCTCCACTTCCCTAGTCAGATGGCAAATAACAGCTTTATTAACCACAGTATGAAGGTACGTTGATGAAAAACTCAAACTGAATAATGGGCCTTGAACAATGTTGTGTAAGATAATAAATCCATTTCCACTGTGAGAATTATGTTGACGGTGATACACTGAGGTGGATATTCAACACACAGGGTCAAACATACAGTGTTTATAGTTTCTCCGTATTGTACATATCCTACAACACTGACTGAGTTGAAAAGCAGCTGAAGAGTTGAGCTTGCTGTGGCAGGTGGTTTATACAGACCCTCAGGTGCTCCAGGTAAGCACCATTTGATGTGCAATGAACGCGGTGCATTTAAGTGCAGCTTTTATTATGATATGATGTAACCACTCTGGCCTCCAGTGCCACGCCAGTGAAGCGGCTCATTTGTTAGCTTTTACATTTGACGTCAGTTCAGTTTAATACAGACGCTGTGCTTGTGTTGTTACTTGTTCCACAATCGTGTTGACTTTGTAGTGGTTATTTGTTTTCATTAGGTGTCATAGTTCTCTCTCTATTTCAGGTTCACAAATGCAAAATGTTTTGACAATTTCAAGTAGTTATCCAGTCTTTCATCATCAGAATAAGATCATCACGTTGGAAACACGGGCAATATTTACAGTAGCTTGTCTCAATCTCCCAACATTAACCTTGAGCTTATTCAGCTTAAGCAAAAACTGTCTGTAGCTATAGGCAACAAGAGTACAATCCCTTCCTCGTACAGTATATCCAGCCTGCTCAGTGGGCCCTAACAGAGCTGTGTGTTTATATGTTTATCCACTCTCGCCTTTCTCTCTCTCCATCGAAACTCACTGACGGTGCAAGTTAGTCCACTGGCACGGTTGTTCAAGTTGAACAAGAGTGACCACAAGCAAAATAATGGTGCTGTGTTGCCTCATCTGAACTGTGCAGACAAAAACACAGAATTGTATCCAATGAATATACAGTATATATCCATCATTCCATCATCAACTTGTATTCCTGCTGTATCCTAAGTAAAAGTTGGCCTATTTGATCTGAGAAATATGTCATATGAGTATGATTATTGAAGTTTTCTTGATGGATAAAGCTACAAATGTTAGCAAATATATATATGTGTCCTTCACAGATTTTGGCAGAACTAAACTGATCAGTTCATCTACTTGACTTTAGAGGAAAGGTAAACTAAAAATAGTTTGCACACTTCAGTGGGTTTCTTGTTGCAGTACTCTTTCATTCTGCCCTCCTCTCTTTCCTGCTCCGACTTCATGGTTTGTTTATTGTCTCTGGATTCGGATCCTATTGATATTTTCTGTGTCTGAACTGTTTTGCAGCAGTGTTTTCCATCCAGTGTTGTATTTGAATAATTTGTTATTTTCTGCTCTGTTACAGCCAGCATCAGTCTGGAAATGGACTGACGTGAAACCAGAGACAGGGGAGACATCAAGACAAAACTTTGAATTACACTCTCAGGAAAGCCCTCGACAACTAACATCCAACAACATGATGCAGCCTTGAGAGTCTAAATTCTTCCGTTGTTGTGTTCTTTGTTGATTTAGCGGCTGTAAGTGCACTGTCCTGCACAATTTTTAGTTTTCACCTACTAGCAAAAGAGAGAGAGGGAGACAGAGAACGACGAGGACAACGAAGAGTTTCTAACCACTCTATATTTCACACTGAAAACTTTGAAATGTTTACATCCCTGAGAAGAAACCAGAAATCCTGCACATTGTTGGTAACTTGCACTTTTTGCATATTCATTTAGCAATATTCAAGATTCAAAGTGAAGGCTGCTAATGCACACTTTGAGAATAGGTGCATAGGAGAATGAAGCCATGCAAACGCTGCCCCCAAAATCTCCCGGATCCCGATCTGATCTAGCATGAACGTGCCGGAACAAGTGGGATCCATGGAGGCCCCACCCCTCAACCCTCAGGACCCGAAAAATCCACTGCCAACATCCTAATGCCAGACACCACAGGACAGCCCCACAAGTCCATAGTCTGTGTCTATGGGGGAACCTGCACAATACCAAGCAGGTGGTTTTATTGTTGTGGCTGATTGTTGTTTGTGTGTATGTCATATTATCTGATGAGCTGTTGTCTGATTGAGCGTATAGTAGCAATAAACTCACCGAGGAACACGTCCTCTCAGAGGTATAAACACAAACAGCACACAAAACACACACACTCACAAAAAACATGAAAGTCCCGAAAAAATCACCTGCTTAATGATGCTTTTGTTTTAGTCAGAGTAATCAGTTTGCAGAAGCAGATTGCTGGCAGAGTGATAATTAATAGAAACAATCTGCCGCCTGTCAAAGCAACAACGGCACTTCCAGACCTCCACTTATTTGATCTCGTCGAGATTCTGCCTCTCCCGACTCCTAATGGACGGCCGCGGCATCAATCACACAGCGGGGGGGAGGGGGAACTGGTCCGCTAAATGTGATGCTTAATATTCCGCTATTCAGCATCATCAGACACATTAGGAGCTGGCCTTAGTGGACCCAGATTTAGGGTCCCGCTGAGAACAATGCACCGGGAGAGGTGGGGGGGAGCGAATTAGCAAAGGCAATTACTCAGCTACGGATTTGTCTGATAAGGCTCATTTTTCTAAAGACGATTACATAGCGTCGCAATCTGCTGAAGCGCCAACATTCACTTTTTACCTTCTGGGCTGACCTAACAAGTTTACAGCTTCTCAAGGGATTAGAAGCTGATTTTTGAAAAAGTTGCTAATGACAAGAATTCATCTGATAGCTCTGTGGGAGTCCGGGCAGGAAAGGCCGAACCGATATGTAGAAACGGTGATAGTGACATCAGCTAAACAATGCCTCAGAGACAAGGATGGGTGCTGTGAAACAGCAGTAAGGTGGGGCCTGGCAGAGTGTGACTTGAGTAAATGAAGAGCACTTTTATTCTCTTCTCTCCTTCTGCCTCAGCATGCCGGTCTGGCAGCCTCGGACGAGTGCTACAGAGGAGGCAGAGTCTATGGCTAAACAAAGCATTATGGAAAATTCAACCAGGTCTGTGGCTATCTTTGGGGAGCTGACATTTGGGGATGTTTTTTTTTTTTGTCTTCAGAAGATTTAGGAGTGAAGAAGAGCGGTCTGTGCTTGCTTCGCTGACTGAAAAGTTAGATGCAGTTGAGGGGGATTCATTCAGAAAGGTTTGATTATTCGAACCGTGTTTTTAATTTCTCCCGAGGTCCACTTCACTGTACGGGCACAGCGGGGGTGCGATCATCAGTCAGTCTCCCTGAATTATTTATGGATGGCAAAGTCAACATCTTTTAAAATCAGCCATCAACTCTACTGTTTTATTAGGCTTAATTTTAGGTTAATTCTTCAGTAAATAATGTCTCTCTGTGGCTTAGTGGTTGTTAGGACATCTCAATAAATGTCTTACAGACGGGGTCACATCTCTGACCCCTCTCTCCATCACTGCCCTGCTGCCATTAACCGACCCCACGTACATGCAGCTGTTACTTCTGCTTGTCCTGCCACTGCCGCGGTCCGGTGGGAGGTCTAATTGGAGCAGATTGAGTGGCTGTCCTGTAGCATATGGCTCACAGCCCTGACAGCGCAAAACAAAGGAGGGAGATCCACACAGGTCCTGGCCCCATCACAGGCTCAGCAGCTGGGACAGACACACACACACACACACACACACACACACTAAGCTCCATCCTTCAGGTTGTGGTTTGATCTAAAACCCGAGTTCGAAATGCAGTATAAGACACTGGATTTTTCTGAAAACCTTTCCTGTTGGACTCGTCTGTGATATTTGTGATAAACATCAAGCTTCTAAATTTACAAAATATTTTTTTTTTCCCACTGGGAAGGATATCACATTCGTACTAACAAGGAAAACAAAGCCATTCCATTAAAATCTCAGTCGGCTGATCCCAATTTCGCTTGTCAAATTCACGATTCCTTTCAGCTAACAGCTTTACCTGAGAGGTGTCGAACAGAGATGAGAAAGCGGTGCATGTTTTCTTTAACTCTGCTTCACCACTTCAACAAAGTGCTTAATCAAATTCATCCTGTTATCTATGATATCAGACAAGAAACTGAACTTTCGGTCCCGCAAAATAATAGTTCTTTCCTGCAACAGAGTTGAAATTTGGGCTCTGTCTATTGATAAATATCTCCCAGCACACGAAATGATAAGGTTAAGTGGGGAAACACCACCTGAGCTGGTGATACTGTGAGAGAAATCTGGGAGAAATGCTAACAGCTCCACAGCAGCCCTCTGAAACACTAACGACCAGTCACACTAGACTAGACCAAAAGCAGAACAACAACTTTGGTCTTCTTGGTGTTAAATCTACAGAGTTAGAAAAGTTTTTGTTTTCTGGTTATCCATTTTCCATTCCATTTTCTGTCTGATCTATTATTCATAATAGATTATTTTCTCTCCTGTGTTTATGACTTGCCAGGATAATCTATCAAAGCTCCTTCATTTTTTTATGCATTTATTTGAAAAAAAGTAAAAAATTATTTCAGGAGAAAAAATTGTGGTTGTTTCTTATCAGAAAAAAAGTCCATGGGTGCAACAAAGTCGATTTATTTTTTCAGGAGGTCAAAAAACATCTTCTGAAATATGTTTATTTTTTCACCTGTTTCCGCAGATGGAAAAAAAAAGATAGGGAGCCTTTTGTCCCCCACCAGGTGTCAAGTCATAATTTTTATCAGACTTAAAAAATAGATCACAACAACAACAAAAAGTCTCACTTGCCCACTTGTATAAATGTCATAAAGTAAGCTAAAGTAACTAACAAATACTCTTTTACATTCAAAAACCACAATGCCAAGATTAGAACTTTTATACATGTCCCTGTGGATAATATTTGCAAAGAAAATCAAGTTGGAACAAATATTGATATGTTCGGATGCTCGTTTCCCACAATTCACTCTGATAAACGGCCCACGATTGAGAACTTTCTCATTGCTGCAACATCAAATAAAACACAGATGCTTAGTGTGCAATGCACTGAAACCGAGCTCCGTTTCTTTCAGTGCATTGCACAAAATAATGTGCACATACATAAGCCTGAAAATCACACAGTGTATGGGACCGGTGTCATTGCATCATTGTGGAAGAATAACTCACACTGTCAGAGCCGATGATTCATAAAATGCTGCTTGCCTACAGATTTCTCTCTGGTTCGCTTCCAGCTTAAGAAGAGGTCGTTTATTTTCTTTGTCATGAATATACCTTTCATCCAGGAATTACTATTTGGGATGTGTGAGGCGGAGGTGAAAAAAAAAAAATGGTGCCGTTAGGAGAAGGTAGAAGCTGCCAGGACGTGCAATTTTGTTTCTCCTGGAAGGGAAAAAGGGCTTCACTTTGGAATCAGAGGAGTAATGGCATCCGCACATATCATAAACCTTTGGCACCCCTTCATCTCTTGGCTTTGGGGACTTTATAGCAGATGGTGGTATAGCCAGCTTGGCAGTTACTCTTGTGCTGCTTAGAGGCTATTTGTCATTCTATAGAAACAAAGGCAAAATACACACATCAATTACCCGTAAACTGCAGATATAATTAGGAGCTGCGATTCTTCAATAAAACTTTTATTTTTCAGTGTTTTGGATATTGCACTTGGCCACAGTGCGGTTTCAATAATGGTAAATGGACTTTAATTTCTACAGCACGTTTCCAGTCTACTGACCGCTCAAAGTGCTTTACAACACTTGTCGAATTCACCCATTCACACACACATTCATACACTGATGGTGGAGGCTGCCATGCAAGGTGTCATCAGGAGCAATTTGGGTTCAGTAT
Source organism: Spondyliosoma cantharus (assembly GCA_900302685.1). Classification (NCBI taxonomy): domain Eukaryota; kingdom Metazoa; phylum Chordata; class Actinopteri; order Spariformes; family Sparidae; genus Spondyliosoma; species Spondyliosoma cantharus. The sequence continues at coordinate 18,636 of OMLP01002352.1, forward strand.
CTTGCTCAAGGTACACTTCGACATGCAGCTAGGCGTTGCCGGGACCCGTTGACTCATTTGACTAAAACGTCCCTCACAAGTTTCCAAACTGTTTGTCGCGTCATCTCTACCTCTCCTCTGTCACCGTTCCCTCTCCTCCTCTTCTGTCCATCCATCTTTCAAAAAGAGGGGGATGAATGGATGTGCTGAGCAGAGCAGAGGAGAGAGGAAGGTCGTTTGGAGTTCAGTCATCCAAATGAAAGGAAGACTAAAGAAAGCAAGTCAGAGGAAAGGAGAGTTAATGATTTATGCTGTCATTCGTGTGACCGCGCTGAGACAGCCTCCACCTGACGATGCATTCGGGTGCGGCTAGATCACTCCATCCGCTCATTTCATCCGGATGAGTGGACTTATAATGCTCCCCTGTCCTTTCCTGCAAGCCACTAAGTCTCCCTCGCTCTTTTTTTTTTTTTTTTTTTAAAAGCAAAAAACAGCAAAGGACAGCAGGGAGAAATGAGGGTGATGCTGAGTGACAAGACTTTCTTATCAGAACGTGAAGATCTGGTTACATTTTGAGTAACAGTCTTGTTGCGCCACCAATAATTCCATTTGCATCACAGTGAACACACGCAGCCAGGGCTTCTGGAATTCACAATTATTCACAAGATAACAAGGACACAGGCAGCTCAGCAGGCATGCAAAGAGGGGGCGCCTGATTGATGATGTCTGCACGGAGGCAGAGATATTATGAGTGAGTGAGTGAATGTATGAAAGAGTGACCGAAATAAATCAGAGATTACTTTCCAAAGCCAAAATGCCGCGTTGTGTTTTTCCAGAGCTGTCTAAACATAATGGATATTTCTAATATAAGCTTGTCTATTTTTGATTGGCAGCGCTGATTGAATTCCATTTTGTGTCGCTATCATCCTGTCTTCGTTTCACAAACTCACAGATCTCCCCCAGCGGGTAATCAAGCTCTTTGAAAACTGTTTGATGAAAGAAATTTGGCCAGATCATTCAGGATAACACTGCATAAACCAATCTATTAGCCCACACAGCTCAAAGCAGGAACATTCTGAATGAATATGATTCACTGCAAGCACAGCCTTTGTGTCCATTTTTATAATAACAGACTATTTGGACAAGGATATGACATTCCCTCAACTGAGACTCCTGCTTTCGCCTCAGTAGAATAGCAATTGGATTTTATTTGTAAACTTGTTAAATCTCAACAGTTAAAATAGTGAACATTCCATGAATCCATCAATGATTGTTTTATCAGTCATTCATTTTAATTGTTTAGTCATTGATATCCAAAATCAATGTGAAAATGCCAGGCTTTGGGAGCCCACAATGTTGAAGTTTTAGACATTTTAGGATGTCAGTATCATCCATCCATCCATGTCAGTATAATGTCAGTATATACAGTATCACCTTGGCAGTGATTCCCAACCAGGGTATTTCTGCACTTGATATGAGGTCAGTGCAAAGCTAACTCAACTTTGGATGAAGGAGGAAAAGAAAAGAGCAACGTGGGATCACAAATTGCTGATGCTGATCATCACACAACCACCAGTAGCCTTAGCTGTTCATCAACCTGTCAATTTTCAACACATCAAGGTGTTATGACTTAATAAGTGCATGAAAACTATTTGTGAGCAAATGGTTGAAATACAGGCTTACTAAAAGCAATAGATACATGGTTGAGATATAGTAGTTAACTAAAAGTAATACATTTTAAAACAGCTAAAATTAGTGGATAAATGTTTGACATTGTTAGCTAAAAGTAACTAATGGATAAATGGTTAAAACAGTTAGCTAAAGTAACAAATACATGTTTCCAATGGTAAGCCAAGAGTAATGGAACAAATGTTAGCTAAATGTAAACAATAGATTTTGGACACAGTTAGCTTAAAATAGCCTAATGGATAAATGGTTAAAATAGGTAGCTTAAAGTAGCCCTGACTAAAACGTATTTGAAACAGTTGGCTAAAAGTAGGCTAGCCTAATGGATAAATAGATAAAACTGCTAGCTATATGTAATAAATAAATGTTTAAAAAAACGGTAAGATAGAATAATGCATACAAGGTTGAAATAGTTAGCTCAAAGTAAGTAATACATGTTTGAAAACGCTAAAATAGATGGATAAATGGTTAAAGCAGTTAGCTAAAGGCAACTGATAAATGGCTGAATAGCTGTGGCCTTATTGATAAAAGGCTGTAATAATTGGCTGAAATGAATAAAATGGTTGAAGTAGGTCCTATTTTGTAGTCAGACCTAATCATCATCTCTTACACATTAAGTACTGGCAAGCAAAATTATCTTTTAGAGAATATAATCATAGAGTCCATTTCACCCTCCACCAGATGGATGTTACACACGTTTACAAACACATTGACTCAGTGTTTTAATATAGCAGATTGCAACGTTCGTTACCTGGTGATCTGAAGGTCCAGGCCTCGTCATCATCGAAGTGCGTATCCCCAGCTGTGAACCTCTCGCCGGGGAAAAACGCGTGCGCCACGGTGCCCCCCGGCCCATCGAAGGGATACCCGTCATCGTGGTCGGCCTTAGTGAAGTCGATTTGAATGTCTGCATCATTTCCTGCCACCTCGTGGAAGTTAAGCGGTGCAATGTCACTCCAGACCTTCAAGGCGTAGTACATCAGGGCTCGAACAGTGTCCCTGCCCAGTAAGGCCGAATCCTTAGGGAACGTCCTCACTCTGAGAGAAGAGAGGGAGAGAGGGAATACATTAAATACAAGACGGAGAGAGGCGCCGGGGTGAGGAGGGGAACAGAAATACATGGGGGAGTTGAGAGGACAAGAAAGGAGATGAGAGAAGAGGTGGCTGATGAAGGGAGTGGATGGGAGACTCAGCAGACGAGCCGAGTAAAGGCGGCGAGAAGAGAGAAAAAAAAAAGAGGAGAAAAATGATGATGGGCAAGAAACACGAGGGGAAGAAAGGGAAAATTAAAGGAGGAAAGGTTAAGGGAGGTAAAATCCGTGGGAGGATAGAAGAGAAGAAGAGGAGTATGTCAAGTGTAAAGGTGACAGAAATTAACATGAAGACAGAGACGAGGCAAGGAGGGTGTAAGTGTGGGGAAGAGGAGAAAGGAAAGGGGAAAGGTTGGTTAATAGTAGATACAGATAGAGAAAGTGCGGGATGGAGAGATACCTCTGAATTGCACAAAAGCACAAACCCATAATTGTCAGCTCCACAACGTTTGCCCCTGGGACAGATCTTCCCGAAAACAAACACTGGCGTTTGAATGTTTTATGTGATTCCATTGGTTTTTGTATTTCATGGTTAGGCGCTCCCGCTGCTCACATACACTGATAATAAGAGAGAACACAATGTGCATTCCAACAGATTACAGCTTCAGCTCTCAGGAACAACTCATCAGACTTTTCCCTTTTTACTGTTCAGCCCATATTTATTGTTCTTCCTTCCTCTCATCACTTTAACATCTCTCAAGCCATTTTCTTTCTGTAAGCGACAAAAATAAACAGAAAACCACTCAGACGTCACACTAAGTCTGCATAACCCCTCTCCCTCTAAATCTGCTTCGTCATTGTCTCCCTCGTTCCCTTTTCTTTTCTATCCATCCATCAGTCATTGCCTCTTCTCTACTCCGCTGCTTCGACATGATGCAATCGGCTTCTTTCTCCCCACAAAAGCACTTTGTCTAAATACATGAGGCAATTTGGCCATATCAGGCTGCTCCGAGCAATTTAATGTTCATCAGCAGGATGGGCTCTTAGCCTAGAGAGAGTACATCCCTGTCTTACTGCCATGGCCGGTTTACAACCTAAAAATGAACAAAAAAGGGAACTCTTTAAATTTGAAAATCCAAAACTATTTAAATATTTGCTTCACTGATTGATCAGACAGATAACAAGAAAACATTCAAGGTAAATTCCTCCCACTTGAATCAATGTTTATGGAGCATTTCATGGCGGGCTGCACTTCATGTTTTGGACAGCTGGATTTTATTGACAATTTTGACCTCTTTATCGAGTGCTGTGACTTGCATCAAATGAGACAAGATCATAGCTCAATCGAAAAAAGGAGCACAAGCATGGATTTAGATTCAAGTATAGCCATTGTCATAGACCAGAGCTTCCCAAAGTGGGGCCCGCTGGCCAATGTTGGCTCGCCATTATGTTCAATCTGGCCCACCATGTTTCTAGTTAAAATAAATAAAATTGCTGTTTTATTTATTGTAAGGTCAAAAGCTTTTTAAATATGTGAGATCACTGCTGGACTCCACTGTGTAGGAAATTCATTATTTTTCATAATGTGAACACAGAAGCAGAGTGATGCTTTGTGCAGGAAGTCAGTCAGTTAAAAGAACTTAACAACAGGTGTTTGCTTCTGGCCCTGGTGCACCATTAGGTTTCAGTTTTGGTCCCCCAGGGGACAAAGTTTGGGCACTACTGTCATAGACAGACTGGTTGAATAATACAATACTACCACTGAAGTCCAAGGATAAAAAAAAGGTTTTTGGTCTCTGAGACCAATTTCTGAATGAGAACATTCTGGAAATAGAATATGCAATACGTCAGTGCAAGAAAACCTCTGGAGAACACTGATTCTTTCATGTACTTGTGCCAACATAAAGAATGACCATCTGTCAAACCACCTACGTTTTTCATTCTTATTCACAGTGCACATTCCCTGGAGGACACGAAAGTGAGAAAAAGAAAATGTAAATCTGTGTGAAGTGGTGAGTGGAGAGATGTTAAATATAGCAGCAAGGACCACAAACTCTTTGGGGAAAGTTGAAGGTGGGTGCCTTTTCAGAATCAGTGGATAAACCGGCTTATGAATTACTTCTCTCTCACTCAAAGGATGCCAGTTTCTTTTATCTTTATGTTTTGTGTTTTAGTCCATTTTTCAAATAAATGTTCCTTTTCTCCAGCACACATTTGTTGACTTGGTCCTGGCTGTAGAAATTCTTTTACAATAATCTAAACTAGTATCAAGCGGTGCCTGCGAAGAATGAGCTCAGAACACTTCTATATAACACATGATTTAATCTTTAAACTGCGAGCAGAGCAGTCCAACCTGATCTGAATCTAGAGCTTCTCAAACATGGGAGCAGAGAGCCAATGTAGGGGGCCGTAATGACCGGGACATAAAAAAACAAAGGCGCGCAGCTGAAGTTGGATGAATCTGGTTCATTAAGGAAAATATCACCAAAGAAGAGCTCTCCTGCTATCGAGGCTATTAAGATTCAGTGAGTGCTTCTCGAAGGAGGGCATGAAGACAAATGTTTGAGAACCACTGGTGTAATGAGTACAAAGGTTTCAATCCTAACAATTTAAATCAAAGAGTAAAGATATGAAAAAGCAGCCAGGTGACCTCCAACACAGGTAACAGGCCACTTTCACTGTGTCTTGCAGTGTGGAAACTGGGTTTTGCTGCACTGCAAACAGAGGCGCTAGTTTTCTGTCAGTTGTATTGCTGTCACCCCAGCGTTTGTATGTTAATGATAAAACAATGACCTAAATGTTCTCCAATTCGGCAGGTTTAGGTAACATTCAGTGGCATGTTAGTAAAATAGTTTAAGTGAATTTAAGTTCCCCCTGTAAAGGCCTCGTTTAACAAAAAGAAAAATGGACGAGATCCGTCTAATACACTGCAGTTCACATTTGGCCGTCCTTGGCTCTGACAACAGAGATTCCCTGTTGTTCTTTTGCATTCATAAGGGCTACAACGTTCTCGTTTCCCAAAAGAAAACCGGTGCAACAATCTAACCTCGTCGTCAACTTGAGTAATGTCCCTGACTGTGCCCCGCGACTGAAATGACATCAAAATGCAGTATAGACTCTCACTTTGAGCTGAAATGAAAGAAGCACAGATGAATAAGGTAAACAACATAAAGGACTTATTTTCTCCCTTTCATTTTCTGGTGGTCTAGTTGTGGGGGCGGGCGGCGTATATGTAAATGTGACCAGCACGGAATCGATCTGGGCTCCATATTTTGCCATCCTGATGATGTCAGGAAATGAAATTTTAATGAAACAGCTAGACTTAAACAGTATACTGAAGTTAGCATCACAAAATGATGAAATGATCATACAATATGGCATTTATAGCATCACTGATCGTACGTCATACACATACAATTATTTTTAAAAAATGCCAAAACTGCTGCACATCTGGCAACACTGCTCATTTTATAAATGGCCTGTTTATTTAAGGCTCTTAATTTCATGATTTCGCTAATGATGTTGGCGGCTTTTAGGTCTGACACACGTGAGGATCCGCTGCTGAAAAAGCTGTTTAATGCCGTCTTACCCTGCCTTGTCAAACTTTAATACACAAAACATGACAAAGTAGCTGCTCAAGGGTGTTCGCTGTCGAATTAAACTATACTTTCTGTCAACACCAGTAATGAAGAAATCCATCAAATCAAAGGCTGAAATGTTATTATTAGAACTCTGAACTCAAAATGACAGTGGAATAGTTGTAATGCCTTCAAAGTGCGTGGCGTGTACAGACCTCACCACACAACAATAATACCACAAAAGCCTCATTATGTGTGATGAGTTTAGACAAGCTGCACCAGCGATGGGACTGTCAAACTCAGAGACTGTGACTGTGCCAATCGCAGTTAACACTGAGGTCACAGAAAGGTTTTCGGAGACTCGACTGCTGTCACTTCAAACAATCTCCCTAATAAAAAGCCCCTCTGTCATCCCATTTTCTTCCTTTTGTTGAATCTGGCATCTTAAAAGCCGAGTTACTATCAAACAAATCACTCATTTTGACGGATGTTTCAATTCACACTTGAATTCTTCATGATTAAGGACGACTGCTGACTCATCCCTCCGACTGAAGCCTCTCCGTGGCGGTTTTCTCTTTTACCCAGCCTGGGATCTGTGGTCATGGTGATGGGCTTCAAAGGTTCATTTACGTTTGTCTTTCTTTCTGTTCTGGCTTTACAGAAAATGTAAATGCCATAGAAGCTGCAGCCACATAATATATCATTATTTTCCAGGGATACTTGGCTGCTCATCACATATGACACAATCAAATCAAACAAATGTGCTGGTTTTGCTATGCATGTTGGCCTTCTCAAGCATTTCTCACTGTGACTCGGACTTGTTTCACTTGTTAATGACCGTACCTAAAGAGTCTGAAGTGCTCTCAGCTTGGTGAAAAAAGAAGACAGACTGTTTATCCAGGGCTCTGATCACGGAGACTGGCTCTGTGAACCTCTGCTCACCATGACAGCTCATCACAGCGGATCACACAAGCAACTCACCTCCTTATTGAGCTATAAAGCAAGGAATCTCTGTCTATCTCTCTTTCTATCTCTCTGTCTGTTATTTGTATGTCATCTGATCTACAATTTTCAGCCTGATGCTGGGCTCACACATAATCCCTCCATGGTGATCTCCATGGGGAAAAATGGGGAAGCAGACGTAAACACAACAGAGGTCAGAATGCAGCAGTAACAAAAAGAAAAAAGAAAAAAAGATGGTTATATGTGTCTGGATAAGTGGGAAGGTGCCTGAAGGTACACTGTTTTTCTTTTCTTTTGACAGAGCTGGAGGTGAGATTTTTCTTTTCTGTCAACAACAATATGCTAGCTCATGTTAGCCTTAAGTGGTAGAATACAAAATGGAGATTAGTTTGGTGCAATATCTCACTGTAATGTGTTGAAGTGAGAAAAAAAAAAGAAAAAAAAAAAAGATCAAGTAAGTCTACAACTGGGGCGATTTTAAGTTTCCGCCAACAGTAGTGTGTTAGCTATCGTTTGCATCAAGGGCTAGAATGTTTACTGTCGCGTGGCAGCACCGCCAGCTGCTCCACGATGCCTCTCTCATTGGTTGTTGTTGGTAAGACTCATTAAGCACTGATAAAATCAAACATGCTTGATATTATCGGGGCAGCCCTGATGAGTCTGTGAGCTGTTCAGGGGGCTTAAGGCTGGATCAGTAAAACCCTCACACTACCAGATTATCTGTGCCAAACAGCATGTTTTTGAGCAGGCACTACATTTATAAATTGTAATTCAGCCAAGGTGAGGTTATGTTTTTGTCAAGACAGGGTGCACGTTTTGTGTGTGCCTCCGAAATAAATGTGTGCACGGAAGACTCAACATAGGCTGCATTAATGAGATTATATTGTTAAGCTCCTGTTACTACTTTCATTATGTGAAAAACACTTTTCTTTGTGAAGAACACACTGTACATGATCAATCTGCAGACAAAAACGAGAAAAGGAAAATGATCAGGATGATGTAGGAAAGAAGAAAATAATGAGGAGGGAGAAGGAAAGAGATAAAAATAGTTATAAGACAGACACCTACTGTAAAAGGAGGGAGCGTGAGCGAAAGACAAAGAATAAAAAGCAGAATCACAGGCTCTCCTATCGCTGAAATATTTCTGACAACTCCCCATGGCTTCATCTTCCACAGTTCTAACTTTAGTCAGATTCACGGAGCTTGTTCTCCGCGAGGATGACGAGTCCTTAAGTTTCAGCGCTTCTTCCGGGCTACTACACTCAGAGGGATCAGTGATCACACAGACACATTTCCATCTCTGACAGAGTATCTGATGTCTCCTTTTCCTTACCCACAAAAGATGTTCCTCATTACAAAACCTTTTTTAAAAAAAAAAAACGGCTTGTGTTACAGACTTGTACGGCGGTACAGGGCCGAGAGTATGAGAGTGGGAGAGCTGGCGGTGATACATGGGCTTAAGTGGGAGTAGGGCGAAATTCAAGGATAAAAAATATGACTCTGCGAATGCCCATTCTTCTGCAGTGAGTTATATCAACTGAGAATAGCAAATACAAAATTATGATGAATTGATAATCATGCTTTCTACGATAAATTGTAGTGTAAGAGATGAGTAGCAGTCTTCACTCTAAAATCAATCCTTGTATCAAAAGCAATGTCCTTCACTGCCTTATGCCAATTCATCAGATTTATGATGATACTCCGAATGGATTAAGATGGCTGCAGAGTGAGAAGATGCTGTAGAAAGATTTCAGTGTGTTTTTCAGGGTGTAGAAAAGTGAAGGTCTGCAGACAAGTCCAATATTTAAAAAAATCTTATTTTCTGCAATATTTGTGCACAGTAGCTATGGTATCGTTGTGGTTAGGGAAAGATTGTGGTTATCGCATTAATGATGGTTACAGGTGCCATATATGAGAGTTTCATTTGACATTCATCATTAAAATATTTACCAAAATTATCAATAGAATGTGAAGAAATAATCTACTAATCTACTACTTCGTCCTATGCTTGCAGTTTGGCTAGGTTTAGGAAAACATATGAGTTTGGCTTCCAACAATGTTAGTTATGCAAATCCAGTTACGAACGTACCTATGCTTCATACATTCAGTCACGTAATGTGTGTGATGCAACTTAACTATGTTAGTAACCCAACCATCCATCACCTTACTATGGCCACTAGAGGTCCCTGCCAAACATCGAGCATCGATATGTGTCGTAACAAGCTGCTTTCACAGTCGACTTATGTGGTCATTTTTCTAACAAAGGTGGCCTGATGCTATGCTTACAGGCAACTTTAACTCTCAGCTAAGGTTAAGGAAATATCTTGGTTATGGTTGATAAAACAATGAACATTAATTGCATCCCAGCCCCCAGACCCTAACTTTTCACCTCGCTACATACACTATAGGGCACACTACTTCCTATGTTGACATTAAATTGGATGCAAACAGTGAGATGCAGAATTGCCCAATATGGATGTAATTTGTAGGAATGCTGATCCGGGGGAAACTCTGACCTCGCATTAATTTGTCCATTACCAGGGCTGGACGTGCGTTCCATACTCTACAATGTAGAAATGCTGATCAGCATGTTGTTTTTTTTATCGTGAACTAGCCGACGTGGTCTCCAAGTTTTGCTGATTCATAAACAGGAGGGTTCTGCACAACCTTACAGATTTGCCACATTCACTGAATTTCCAGTAACAGAGAAGGCAAAAATGTTCATGATTTCCATTCGAAATGCAATTTCACCTGAAGTCATATTTCAGGTTACTATTTCCCCATGACCAATCAGAGTACAGGGTGAGGGGGGTGAGCAAGAAACAGGTCCGCCAGCTTCTTGTTCTGTCAGCAAGAGATTAGGAAAAAGGTGATTCAACAGACTTTGAAATTAGTTGAACGGACATAAGGATAATTAAGGTGGACTTCACTTTCCACTACCTATTTAATTTCATGGCACAATTTCCACCTTAATTTGACAAATGAGTAAGAGCAGACTAGGCTTACATGTCGGTAAATGTGTGTGTGCATGCTGCATGAGCTTATGATGATACAGAAAAGCAAACCTTCCCACACACAATCTCCTCTTACATTTCACCTGCTTGACTTTTAATTTCCACGCACTGTGCGTCTTCCAGACTCGTCCACGGGCAGGGGGATGATTCAGAGAGTAGAGACGGAGAGAGGGATGGATGGATGGAGGGAGAGACACAGATGAAGAAAACTCTAAGGCTCTTTCGTCGTCCCCGCCTTCAGCCTCTCAGCGGGCTCTTACCTCCTGTGGCTCTGCTGCTCCACGGAGACATGAGCTGACATCAAAAGTGCTGCTATAAAGCGCACACAAACACACACACAAATAATATTTACCTCCCATGCTCCGCTTCCCCTCCGTAGACATAAGCTGATTACCCTGAAAATTGAAAGCTCGTACGCAGACAGTGAATCATGTGTTCATGTGCGTTCCGGAGACGCACACGTGGTGCGGCGAAAACACACTTGCAAACAGGAAAATATTTCCCTGAGCGAGACGCAGACGTCACGCTGCGTACGACCAAAAACTCCTAATACCTCTCTCACACACACACACACACACACACACACACATTTTATTCTGAAGATGAAAGGCGGCAAATTAAAGGCTCTGCGTGAGCCCACCCTCTCCCCGTAAATCTTTCTCTCTACACTTTTTCCGTCCGAGTCCCTCTCATCCCTCATTCTCCGTCTATCATGATCGCAAACTCCGAGGTGGCGATGGGAAATCTGTAGAAAAAAATACAATTGCTTCCTAATAAGATAAGACTTAATAACAGTTATTTTTTATTCCTAAGGTTCCAACAAGCAATTTCACAGGGTGCTGGCTTCCAATAGCAGCGGAGAGATGAAGGCTGAGGACTTCAATACCCTGGAATTACCTGGCACCCCGTTAATAAACTTTTCCGTGCGGCAAAACTGTTTTGCGATGTGCACGCAATAATAGATCTGTGACTGACCAATTATAGAGGCGCCTCTCGTAAACATGAGGGAAATTCAAGGTTCACGCTTCCCTGACTAGATAGAAATCAACAATCTGTTACTCCATATATACAATTCAAATGGAGTTTACCCAAGTCTGTTGCAACTGCATGTGAATAAGGATGTATATAATAATTTCACATACTATAACATTTGAGACAATACTTCACAGTCCTGTTGTCTGTACCATTTTAACTCCTCTCCTACTTCATGTAATGGTAAGGGTACTTGTTATAATCTACTTCTGCATGACAGACTGGTGCACAAATGCTTTTTCCTTGAGTGGAATCAACAGCAGTGATGATGTATAGGATGTTTTTCATGATTTCTCATCACTAGCATGTTCAGTGTTTGTCTTGGTATTTTATAGTAGTAGAATTATCTGCCATGTCAGTGCATCAGTCGGTCCACCACTCTGGTCCAGAATTAAATATATTGATCTTTCCAAGGTGATGGATGACTCTGGTTGTCCGCTGACTTATCTTCTAGTGCCGCAAGCATAAGGCTGCTAGCCTGGCTGTGATTCTTTTAGCACTAATGTATTACTTTGCAATCAGTTCAGTTACTACAGCACAGACTGCTATCTTATTCCTAGTTATAGGGGGCAATTTAGTAAACTATCTATGTGAAGGTAGCAGCATTGCAATTTGGGATTTTTGTAAAAGTTCTCCTCATGCAGGTCAAAATGCCACATTATGTGTAAATCAAATTAACTCCACTTTTCATCATTTGCAGTGGACAAAGTTTATTATCGGCTGCAATCTGCCATCCCTCCAGGACCTGCATGCCTCAAGGACCCTGAGATGTGCAGGTAAGATAGCTGCCGACCCCTCCCATCCCGGACACAAACTTTTTGAGACTCTCCCCTCTGGCAGGAGACTGCGGTCCATCAGGACCGATACCCTCTCGCCATAAGAACAGTTTACTTCCCATCTGCAGCTTCCCTCATCAACAAGGTCCATGACCCCCGCTGACACTGACCCTTTTCACTTTCATTACATTAATGTACATTAGTCACCAGGTGCTCTTATTTTTCACATTGGAATATCAGTATCTACTGCGACCTTACAGAATCTAGGTTTTGCACTACTGGATAAATCTGGACAAATTGGTCACACTCTATTTATATTTTTATAATGTCTTTAGTATTTTTAGACCACAGCAAATTCCTCTTATGTATAAACTTGCCTGCTAATAAAAGTCATTCTAATTCTATACATAATGAATATCCATGACATATCTAAATCCTTCATAGCTGCCAAAGGAACAAGAGAATTGAAAAAGTCATGTTGTGATATGCCCGGTCATTACTGCCAGCAGCTTTATGTTATTACTTCTTACAGTCCCAGAGCTACCTCCAGGACTATAGCATACCGGTGCCGTTGGATACAGCTGTGGCACTTCACCACTAACGCTCACTAACCGCTGTGAACTTCGACTATAATTAGTGTTTTGATGGACCTGTGCGGCTGAGTTATGAGTATGGCCACACTTAACGCTCTCATTACTGACCACCATCTACTTGGAACGTGGCTCAACTGATTTTAAATAACCCTCGCTGGGTTTCCAGAGCTTGACTACGGTGGCCCCGTGCAGATCTCACAAACAACAGCTTGGAGCTTCAGGGTACATTGATGTAAATGGCGTGGTGCCAATGTGGCCTTACATTTACAATGTTTTTCTTTCATGGACATTAAAGGAGTAGGGGGTGAATAATTTCTGTTTGATTGTTTGTTTGTTTGTTTGTTTATTAAGATCCCCATTAGCTTCTGTATTAACCAGTAGCTACTCCTCCTGCATACTGCAATAATAAAATGACAATATATCACATTACTAATAGGACTTTTGCAATAGTATTTCATTTACCATATCACAGAATAATTTCAACCAAAAAATTGCATGTGCATTGTTCTTTTTTTGTTGCTGTTGTTTTAAAGAATGTATTTACACCATGCCACACACAAAGGCTGACAAAAGCAACATTTGCATTTTGGAAAAATAAGACAGCTGGTGTAAAAACTTTATGTACTTTATGTCCAGCTCTAAGCATGCCTGGAAAAATGGGCAGTTCTACTTTGTGTAAATGGGTTGTCTAGGCTGTTTAATGGTTCTAGATCATCAAACTATTGTTAATAACAGTGGACAATTTTAGTAAAAAGTGGTAACCATTTCAAAATATCGATATATACATATAAAGTGTATCGCGATATAGCCTAAAAGTATCGTAATATTATTTTGAGGACACATCACCCAGCCCTCGTGTGTTCATGTCTCTGCATTGCTCATTCTTGCACTCAGTTCTGGTACTTCACTGAAAGTTGACGAAAACTTCCCAGACACAGATGAGGGTTGGTGATGTTGCAATACATTCAGATAGAAGCAGATAGAAAAGATGCAATCTTCCCTTTTATGTTATCTTCTTTGTTTCTTCCCTTCTTTCCTTCCTCTTCGTTATCCTCGTCATCCTCCCCATCTTTTTCCTCTCCTCCGCCCGCTCAGTTCGCTACACCTATCCGTTTGAGTTATCAGTCGGGCTGCTAATGACCGCCAGGCTGTCTGCCTTGATAATGGGCTAACAATGTGAGATAATGAGCTAACAGTGGGCTGTTACATAACTCGGCTACATCGCACTCGGCTGATGGCAGTGTGCTGTCCGGGCGTGTGTGAGAAAGAGAGAGAGAAAGAGACAGAGGCAGGCAGGAGTTAGATTGGGGATTAAGAGCCCAGCCCGGGCACCAAGACTCCCAGACATCATCACAAAAATAATTGACTTATATTTCTATTGCGAGAAAACACATTACTTGAACCAGAGTCCCTAAAATGAATAGCTACTCAGCTAAGCTTCCAGTCCTTTTGTTCCCCTCCACGAAATAACTGACACTCACCACCTACTCTGCACATTTTTCCGAACATAATGATGTGATTGATGTGTGTGAACAAGCAGAGGAGGGAGTGAAGCGCCACTCAGACAGCCATTGTCAATCACGCCAAGGGCAGCTAAATCTGAATGAATGGTTTTTGTCTCACTTTCTTACTGTAAGTCGATATGATATTCTAATTAAACACTCTCTATGCAACTCTGCAGACCTTTGTTCGATCAGTGACTCCTGTACCAAGTTTTAAACACTGCAGGTTCTAAATGTACAATGTATCTGTTTCTGTGAACACCCAATCAAAAGTCATCATCCTACTCAAGCATTTGAATGCTTTGAAGTTACTTCGGGTGTTTTTGACCTTGAGTTAACAGCTGGATACGCCGGATGGTAATCTAAAGTGGAAACTGAGTGAGTTTGCACTCATTGCGTCCCACGGTGATGATTCTATGGGGCAGGGAAAGACTTTGCACGCCAACAGCTGCTCATGTTTGCACTTTGCTACATCGTACAGCTACTCTACATATCCAGTTTGACTTCAGAGCCTGGTGACATGAGCACAATTATTTCAACGCTTCCTGTTAAGGAGCGAGAGAGAGGGGAGATGACATGCAGCAAAGGGCGGCAGGTTGGACTCGAACCCTGGGCTGCTGCAGCGAGGACAAGGCCTCTGTATGTGGGTCACGCACTCTACCAACTAAGCTACTGGGGCGCCCCGCATGGCTTTCTTTATTATAAAGCAGGTTCATGTGCCATAAGCAATGTGAAAGTATCAACGCTCAGTCTATAGAGAATGTGCACAGCCCGCATTTAGAAGCTGTGCCTTTAAAAGAGCTGTCAGGACAACAACAGTAAAAGCAACAGCAGAACTAATTGAGATCCAAAGTCAAGCCCCCCCAAGAGGTCCATCGTGGGACCTTATTTTGGAAAAACGAATTGTGTGCCATGAACTACAGGTGCTGACGCACTCGACAGTATTAGAAGAATCGTGTTTTTTGAACATTAGCGCGTTTAAAAATGTTTCTAGTAAGCATCCTAAATAAAAGTATGAACCTAAAATTTGCGAAATTATGCAACCTTTCGGGGTAAGTTTCAAAGTCTGCATTGACGTTAAACATTTTTTATAAACAAATCACATTTTGTCCAGTTGGCTGTGGCATGTGTACAGACTCACCACACAGTGCTGCATGACGAGAATTAAACTGACGTCTAACAGAGCTCTGTTAACAAAATCACTCCGGCAATGATTGCAATCTTAATGTGGCTGAGATAACCTGATTATGTCTTTAACTTGGCGGTTGCCCTATTACGACTCTAATTAATGTCAACTGTTCATACCATTCACCGATCGTACTCTCACTAATGAACAAACTGTTGTGAAACTCCAATACCTTAAATCCTAACAGACTAATTTAGGATGCGCTGTGAGGAAAATACTGTCAAAACCATTCACAGATAGAGAGCATGATGTAAATCTTTAGTATTTTGTGCCAGCCTCGAGTCATTGGTGTCAAAAGTTTTAGATGCAGAGAGGGGCTCTAAAGCCTGCCACAGGTAAACTCTCAGCCCTCGAGGAGTTCAGCAATTCTGGTTGGAATGTGATTAACATAAAGAGGTTATTTTTTACTCATCTTTTCGTTAACGTATCCTAACATTGTGCTATCTTTCTCAGAAGCATTGTGTTTAAACTATAAATATAAAAAATGCACTTGTTTGAACTTTAAAGAAAAATAATCAATAAACAATTTGGTTTACATACGTTGCTTTCCTGGGTGTACAATAATGAAAATTGATATATTGATGAAATATGTAGGTTGCAGCGATATAAATACTTTTCATTAATCTGACTGATGTGGTGGGTGAGAATGCTCGCGTTTAATATGCCCGTCAGATTACATCTGGCTCATTAGCTGTTTTGCACATTATCTCCATTCTGTCAGCCCTGTTATTCGCTTATATAATCTAATGAAGCAGCGATACCATGAAATATTAGATGATAAAAATAATTTTCTAAACTGAGCAGCGAGGGAATCGCTACAACATCGGCTGAAAAAAAAGGGCCGAATCAGAAAGAACACCCAGAGAATCCACCGCAGAGTATCAGTGCTTTGTAATGCCGCCTCAGCCAAAATCTGCAAACATATGGAATTCTCTTTGGATCTGAGGACAGCACATAATCCACAACTGTTCCGCCGCATTGTTTTACAAATCTGAGTGGTGTGAATACAAAGGTGCTTCACTGGACTGGAGACAAACCCATCTTATTCCAGAGGGGAGTTAGCTGACAGGAGCTCAGTGAATGATTGGCAGCAGAACAAAGAAGAAAGAAAGTTAAAGCCCACCAGGAGGGAGGCAATGCATACACGTCTCAGTGTATGTGCGTATATACTGTGTGTGTGTGGGCTTCGCCGATTTCTTGAATTATGCACGTACTGTATTCATATTCTCCACACACATACACACAGTAGCCCACACACAAGCTTATTGCAGCTTCAGCTCTGATAGCTTGAGTGAAATACCAACCATATATTTCTCTTCCTGTCTCTACTCTCTAACTCCACGCTATGGTTTCTCAGGTGGTTACCATGATCATATAATTTCAGCCATGGGAAAGATTGAGAAAAATCTCTGTCTCCAACAAAGCCTCTTTGTGAGTCACAAATATAACTTTCTGAACACCATGAATGTAGTTTTTTTATGAAATACCGCTTGAAAGGTGTCTCTAAAAAGTTTTCCTTTTTGTGGAGCAACAGCAGCTTTCATCATCTTGGATTCACAGCACTCAGAATTGATTCCAACAGCGAGCCAGAGCCGCGGCCAAAACGTTTCAAAACATCCTTAGAAACCCTCTCAAGGCACTCCAGCAGCATTATCCACTTCTCTGATATTGATATTCGTGTTCAGTATATCGAAAACAATCCTCTCTTTTCCAACAGATTATTTAATACGCTACTTCTGGCAGAGCTTCTGAGAAATGAAAGGGCGATGATGTGATAAGATACTGGTGCACTTGGCAAAGCTGAGTAGAGTTCTGAAAGTTCTCGACATCAGCTGAACAACAGAGGATTGGATTACAATGTGCCGAAGGAGTGCTATGTACTGATGTTTTGTTTTTGCAGGCAGGGTTACATTTTTACCACTTACCCTCATTCTTGATTGCCCTCTTGCCCCTCACAACAGCAGTAAAAGGGGTAGCGATTGAAATCTCCTCCCATGACCTGCCAGTCTGCACTGATATTAGAGGAGCAGTACCAAGTGAAGTAGCTTCGCTGCTGGACTTCAGTGAAATTTCAGGCATCATATGCCATCAAAGGGGGGAATTAAACATTGTAATATGTAAAAAATTGGGACTGTCATGCACAATACGCAAATAGAACTAGAACTACATACCTCCCCCAAGGCCCAACAGTCCCCATTGGTGCTTACTCGACGCCGGCAGCCGCCTATGTAAGCATGATTATCTATTTATATTTATTTATGCATTATTCCCTGAGAAAGTGTCCAAAAATGAGGTTTGTTAAAGAAAATGAGATTCCAGGATCATTTTCTTTATCTGGATCTGCACCTAAAGTCAATGTCAATGGGGTCGAGGCCCATCCCCCATCAAAGTTTTGTGAAAGTCCGTTCAGTAGTTTTGGTGTAATCCTGCTGACAAACCACCCAACCAACCAGCCAACCATCCAACAGGCACTGTTAACTGAGGTGGTAAATCAGTTTGATGTTTGCTCTAAGAAACCTCTGTTTACAGGGCCATGTAGCCCTAACACCTCACCCCACCATCTATCCCGACAAGAGTAGGGACACCCTGACTCTGTGTGCAAGGGTAGGGCTAAATGGTGTCCAGATATAATTTAATAAACTTCCTGTACCTTGCTGTAAAGCTGAGGACATTTTCGCAATCAGCAATTATGAATCACTTAAAACAACATTTTCTTTTGTAAGTCTAATGAGGGGGCAGAGGTCTCTCCAATCAGGTCGCCATTTTTACAAAATGAGCAAGAATTGATAAAAAGAGCAAGGGAGCGAGGGAGAGACCTCTAATCTAATGTACCGCAGGATGCAGAGAAAAGGGGGCTGGGGAGAGCGGGGGTGACTTACTGCTGACAGCACAGCAGCGATGTGATGTACTCGGCTGAATCGGTACACAACCGCATTAGGCTTACATTACACTGATTGCACTAAACAAACTCAACAGGATGATTCTCCGTTAGATAATAAATACTCATCTTTCCTACTATCCCTAGAATTTGTGAGAAAGCCCTGAGTCATAAGGGTGATACTAGGACAACCACAGACTATTTGTCCTTTTCAAACAAATACATTTTAAATTCAGTCGACCTTTTTGTGACGTCGTTTCCTACCTCCAGGATAGATGCCTCTTATTCCATTTGTTCTGGGGAGTCAGGCCTCGTTTCCTGCGGCCCATTGTCACCTCTCCGTCAGAAACATCTGGCAGGGAACATCTGGGTGTTTTCATTAAACCCAACGTGGCTTGGTCTGAAGAGGAGAGGAGAGGATATTTGTGTCAGTGAGCTGCTTAGGCTGTACTTGTAGCCTAACCTTTTTATATTTGGGCTCTGTCCAGCCGATCTACTAACTCTCCCACATGACTCCCCCACAAATAAACAGAGCCACATACCAAACACTCCGGTCTCCTTCAGCCCTCCGAACTTCTGCATGGCTTTGATGGCCTTGGTAAGGGCCTCCTTAGTCTGAAGCTGCCCAGTCACTGGGTCAGGAGGCGGGAGGTAGCCAAACTTACTCAGCCAGTCCTGGAAGGGAAACAGTAGACACAGAGTTTGTGAGTCATCCCCGGCATTTCAAAGTCTCCAAGTATCCCGGAGAGGGTCTGACACCTGTTCATGTTTACAGTCTGTGAACACTGTGTCTAGCACATTCAGGTTATGTGTGAAGCAACTGTGAGTTTGTAAGTTGAAAGAACACTCTTTTTGTCTTGTTGTTATGCTTGAGCTACACATATTTCGGAAGATTTAAGTCTTAAGTCTTAAGAGGCACGGGGTGTTGCTGATGGAGCTTAACGGTTTCATCTACAACACAGACAATCAGGAGCAGAACCTGATCTCCATTTCAATCGTACAAATATTACTTTTCTTGACATTTTCAGAATTCAGGGAATATATACGGGTAGGTCGACAAAAGAAACCAGCACAATCAGAAGCCAATTGTATATTATATAAAAAGGTTAACACTGCAGGTCCATTTTCATTTGAGACTGGCTAGTTTGATTGGCAGCAACTGCATCAGACTGAGCGCATTGACTGGTTTTGATATGTGTACGAGCTGACTGATTGATGCATATGAGCCGCAACTTGAGCGTTGCTCTGTCTTTCTTTGTTTCTCGCTTGTTCTCCCCTGAAATCCTTCTTTGTCTTGTTTCTCCCCTTTATTTCTCTCAGCTCCATCTCCGCCTCCTCTGTCCCTCCTCAGCATCTGACAGCCAGTAGGAGAAGGCGGATATTAAATAGGTTTTTGATCAGCACTCATCAGAGGTGAGTGACATGGATCGATAGCAAGTCATTCCTTTTTGTACTGACTACACTGGGGAAATCCAATTAACTCCATGACTAACTCTACTGGCTGATGTTTAAAAATCTCTGCAGAAGCCTTGGTTAAGGGTTACAGGGAAATTGAATTGACCCTCAGCAGAATCAGGTCTGGATAAGAAACAACAATTTCCTGAAAGTTTTTTTTAACTTTGTTGCCAGGGGTATACGGGGGAGGTCAAATAATTTGAAAGAAGTTATAATTGACTCACAAGGGTTATAAGTGGCTAGGTTACTCTTACATCATTCACCATTCATCCATCATTCATTGTTTGTAGCACAGTAGTAACACTGTCCTCAACAACATCATGAGAAGAAGTCAGATCGGACGAGGAACATGACGGGTCAGACATTTGAATTCAGCCGAGGTTAGCCAAAATTATTTGGAAGAAAAATAAGTGATTGCTAATGGTTGATATCCAAGTAAGTTGTCTGCTGTAAACATCTATCATAGTTTACAGACTGTCACTGTGTCCCAAATCCATATTGATTTTGAGCAGGTTTCAGTATGTACTGTTGAAAAAATCAAATAATGTATAACCACAACCGGGTCTGGCAGTGCCCATTGTCATACTGCTAGAGGGGAAAAACTCCCAGACTTGTTTGCTCTGGATGCAGCAACAGTTGCCCTGCACAATAGGGTTGAGAGAAACTGTTATGTGGGGAGGTGAGCACTTTCATTAAAATGGCTAAATCCCTACAAAAGAAAGGTAAAATCGGCTGTCTTGTTTGGGTACTGTTAGCGACAAGGTCAGGGTTGAGGTTGTTGTTTCCCACAGAGACCACCACAGAGAAAAAGCTAACACAGATAGTTGAAGGGAGGTCAGTCAACAGCAGACTGATGCCCAATGCTTTTCCATCGCAACTGCGTCACCTACTTGAAAGTGTGTAATACCACATACTTATACCAGGGACGCGCTTGTTATTCCCGCAGTACTAACGAAGAATAAACGCTAACAAAGTGGCTCTAGTTATTCAGTTACAAGCACGTTTCATTTACTGTAACTTCCTCACAATAAAAGCCCCCCGTTATTTACTCATTTAAAAGCTTTTATTATGAAGCAGCATTACAGGAAATGCTGTGTTTTCAACAGCAGAAATAGTAATGAGCTCCATGTTTTTTAAAAGGATTAAGTCTTCAAAAACTTTTTTTTCTAAAGTTGACTGATGATCAATCATACATATTGTATAATTTATGGCTAGTATAAAAAGAAAAGAAAGTATTGTGACTTCCTGATTCAACATACGTACCTACCTGACCTGCTTTAGATGTGCCTTCACATATAGGTTATCCTGTACAAGGGGGACTATTATGGACAAGAGCTGCCCAAAACTTTTCTGTCAGAGGCCCAAAACTGAAATTTAATGGTGCTCATGAAAATATGAACTTGGTATCCTACATAGTATTTTTACCTCACAAAGAAATAAAACAGCATAAACATTTACTTTAGTTTGGCGGACCTAACTGAACCTTATGGCAAGCAAACTTAGGCGGGCCCCACCTAAAGACATTTTGGGTGCCCTCACCGTACAGTTCACCTCAATATAAATTTAAACTGATTACAACTCGTCTGACAGCTCATGTGTCTTGCCCCGCCAGACTTTGTTGAAGCAATGCTGCCAAGTGGTTTCTTTGCGAGTGCCAGAAAATAGGAGCCCGAGTTAGAATCAACCGGATCTCCAGATCTTTACATCAAACTGAACAAAGCGTCCGTGCATGCACATCTGTGTGAATGTGTAAGCGTCGACGCAGACAAGTGGAAGATTAAGTTCTTCACCGGAAGCAAGGTGTGCAAGTGATGGATTACATCTGTGCTGTCTACAAAACCGCAACTCCCCTGTTTTCACACAGGACTCATAAAGTCACTACATCAAACTTTTTTTTTTTTGTGGAGCCAGCATCTAATTTAAACCCCGACATCGTAGCTCACGGGCGGGCGGGGGGAAAAAGCTGTAAAAACCTGCCAACGAGTTCAGTAACATGCTGAACACTGCTGAATTATATACAGGGATGTCACTGTGTTGAGGTGAGATTGGATGTACCAGGCACAAGTTCGAATAGAGAAACAAAAGAAAATCGAAGAGAGGCGGAGAAGGAAAACAACGAAATTAACCACGCTTAAAGTAAGATGGCGACATCGCCCTCTCACAGACGACGACAGTGACAGTTGTAAGAACAAAGCAGGAGGAAAGAGCAACGTTTGAATAATTTACATGCATCTCAGTTAAATAAACCAAAAAATGTTTTTTCTCCCGAGATCTTCATCCTTGGGATAAAGATAAGTCTGGCCCGCACAACAAATAACTAGCAATCAGAGGACACAGATGATTGACTGTTCTTATAATCGCTTGTTAAGATGCCCCCCCACACACACACGCACATGCACGTCAACGTACACAATATGAACGCACAAAAAAAAAAAGTCCAACACCTGTGTGTTACCGTGTCGAGCATCCCAAATGAGAAGCCCTCTTTAAAAGCCTTTGATGCTACAGTGGTGTAAGCTGTCCGCCTCGACGATTGCAGCACTGTTTTGATCGCTGCGCTGCGTTCCGCATAAAATCAGAATGTTGACTTTCTTGTGCCAGAGTTGTGAAGTAGAACCAGAGAGCATCTCACAGTGTAGTTCGAGCACTGCTTCAAGCAACAAAACAACTAATTATTCAGGCGGGAAGCTGAGAGCTTGTGAAAGAACGATAAAGGAGACCAGGCGAATAAACGTTCGCCGTCAAAATATTAAATCAAGACTTTGAGGTCATCTGGAGAAAACACAAACAAGAAAGTTATAATTAAAAATTAAACTAAATTAAATTATCTTCAATTTTTATGTCTTAGTCTTGACACACACTTTAATGAAGGCTACCTTCAGAGTCTGTTTGTTTTGTATCTCTGGCTTTGGAACAAATGCATGGTGGCCCTGAGGGTCAAGGTACAACAAGATTTCTGAAAACACAACATTTAGAAAAACATGACATTTCCGAAAAATACAACAACTTTTCACAAGACACATCAATATTGTAGGTGTGTTGTGCAATACGGTTGTCTTTTTCTGGTACCGTTGCACATGTCGTTTAGCGAATAATATAGAAGTATTTGAAGAACACAATACTCTTAATTGTAATCATGATTAGTGAGTGTTCAGGTTTAATGGGCACAAAGTCTTTGTATTTTACATCCTCTCTCTGTTTGGTATTACAATATGGTCAGATATCGTATTCATCCATCATCACATCTCCACTCATGATCAGTGCAATCTATCCTTAAATGTGTACAAGTGAGAGAGACACGCTCTGGTGAATGCAAACATTCGTCAGATAACAAAGAAATGTGACCATGGGTTTGCCCTGAAGACGATGATAGCTGCAACACCCACACTGACTTTCTCCTTTTCCTCTTTGTTTTCTCCCCGCAGTGAAGTCAGAGCTCTGGCTCAGCTGCAGACCAGCAGCCCTGAAGCTGGAATTCAATGACTTCAAAAGGGCAAACGCTCGCTGACGTGTGGGCTCGACCCCACGACCCAGCTGAGGCCCAGGGGGTCTTCAACACTTAGCCTCATTGCTGCTCAAATGACCAGTTCAGTCCTGGTGTTTTATCAGTCAGTTTGATTTGTGTGTTCAAGCCCTCCTCAATTAAATCAATGAAATATGTTAATATAGAATTAAGTACAACGCCTTAAGGTAGTCCTTTTGTCTGAACACAAAAATACTGCATGTGATAAAATACAAACATATTGCTTACGTGTGTCAGTCAATATGTTTCAATACAGTTGACATAACTATCAAACTTTATAGGTTGGTTGGCCCAACTTTTTCCCTACAATACCAACTCCTGGCAACTAAATATAACCATAAAGACTATGGTTACATTAAGGTAATTCAAAGCTTTTGGTTAAAGAAATAGTTTGACATTTAGGTTTGACAGTTTGACAGATTCAAGGTGAGGAAAGGATCGTGGTCTTGGTCAAATGGCGACTTGAAGCATCAGACTCAGTCTTAAGTGGTGAAAACTACTTTCATTATTTTAATAGTTGAACCAAAAGTGTCAAAATTCAACAACTAAGAAAATAACACTTAGAGAAGTTTCCTGGGTGAAAGCCATGAAACATCTCTGTGAAATCAAAGTCCTTCCTACACTATTTTCCAAGTAATAAGTTTGGACATTTTAGAAAAAAACATTTATTTTGTTTGCCTGCCAAGCTAAGCTCAGATGAGAAGATAAAAAAGCTCTCATGTTTGTAGAGTAAATAACAAGCTAACTTTAGCTTAGCACAAAAAAAAAAAAATCTGCCCGAAGCTCACTTATACCATTTGTACAAACATCCAAGTGTAAAACCAGTACCGGACTTCATCGTGGACGGCACCAGAAAGTCCCTGGAAATGTCAAACATTTCCTTTCACTGATTTTGACTGATGACAGTATGTTCTCAACAGCACTGACAACACATCAATACAACTTCCCTTATTTGTCACTTGAAGGCCCTGAAAACACTTTTTAAATCAGCTTCTTGAGTCTTACGTGCACACAACGATATGCCAATGTCAGAATGATTTTGGTTACTATACATAAAAGATTTCTGTACTTGTCAGTCAAATCTGATCAAAAACAACCCCTGGACCGTCTTGATGGAGCCAACTGTCTGAGTTTTTTGAGTGTTAAGTAATACTTTTCATAGTCATTAATATTTAATGTTGCAGAGAAACACTTTAAGCTACATTTAAACTTGCATTTTGAAAAGTCTTTAAGTCTACTTCGTAGCGCCATAATTTTTTTCCTAGATGTCTCCTTCATTAATGGCACAGAGTCCCTCCAGTGCACCACGAAAAAATGACACACCCGTGTATTCCTTTCTCCTTCGGCTGCCTCATCATTCGAATGCTGGCAGCTGTGCGGGATTTAATCAATCTGCACAATGCTTTATCTCCGTCAATAAACTGACATTTATCATTCGCTGTAGACTTCGTGGGAGACGGGGCTGCACCGATGCACTTCGCTGTGGTACAATTAGACAGTCTCCTAAACTAAACTCGTCTGAGGATGTACCACCTACTGCAACAACAGTCAATCTCACCCAGCATGTAACCCCGGCTCTCTTTCTCAAGTCAATGTGCGCTC
>OMLP01002352.1:43461-64424 GCA_900302685.1 Spondyliosoma cantharus
TTTTTTTTACTTTTTTCCATCTTTCAGATACCTCAAGTCCCTTTGTTGTTGGTATCACGATTTATGAGACATGAGACAATAGAACATTGTCAGCATTGTCATCAATTCAGTAGCAGCATATTAAACACCCCAATATTGTTTGATGTACACGGTGTCCACACAACAACCTATAAATGTGTATTTTACAAAAGTTTGGTGTCGACATTGAGAGATTTACTGGGTCTTTAGTCATGTGCAGTGTTTTTTTCTCTCTCATTGCACAAGCACTTAATCACAGCGCTGCCAATGATTTCTGCCTGAATTTTTTGGACCCTAAGCACGGCATGACATTCAAAAGCTGCATACTCCAGCCAGAGCTCTGTGCTTCGGTTTGACAGCAGTTAATACGAGTGGGTAACCTCGATGGCGGAGCAGACGTCCCTGCGCCAGTTTAAAAACAAAAACAAAAAAACAAACCAAAATAGAATATTGTCAATCTCCTGCTCCTCAAGACATGAAGCTAAACTAAATGTCAAATGGGCAGCTGATAATGCAGAAACTTGTCAAAATTAGTGTTTTCCCGTGGTACGGCGCCCTTGTTGTGTGCTCCTCTTGTGCACTGCGGGTCTGTTTTTCTAGCTGTTTTTGGACGCCCATAAGAAGTTAAAAATCTTCAGCACAAATAACGGGACTGAGGTGTTTCTGGATTGGATTCGCAGGTATTTGCATTAATGTGATGAAGTACTTTGATCTCAGGTATTTACTTCACTGGATGAGCCAAAAAACAATTGGTTATTTTTATGTATAATCAGTTTCTCCATTGATTTTCCAAAGGAAATTTACATTATTATGACATCACCGGTCTCAAACTCCAATAAGCTAGCTGGCAGTGGCGGAATGAGGATGTATGAGGGGGGGTAGGGGCAAAAAAACCATGAAAAGGGCACCAGCTGCATGCAGTGGGGCACCAGCCTGCACAAAGTCATTATAAGTTTAAGGCCACCCTGTAGGGAACTTTAGGTTTCTATTTCCTTTGGTGTAATGTCTTCAAGAAACTGAAGTCCAGCAGCACTTAGTAGTTCCCTCCACATGTGACATTTGCAAAGCCTGCTTTGTTTACATCTGTATTGACTTGCCAGCCTCCTTTTCCTGCCTTTGTTGGCACTTCTCAGTAGATCTGTGAATCTATATAGTGTGAAAATATTTGCAGAAATGTGCATCAGGTAACCCCCATGTGTCTACATTTGCACCCTCATGCACATGCATGAGACAACAAAAAAAGAGAGACCCATTCTTAAAAACACTGCTATACTGCTACCAGTGGTCATAAACTCCACAGATTGCCTTTATTTAAATGCAGTTTGAAGCCCAGCAAGGCCCTTGAGCTTGAAAGTTGAAGGAAACCTAAACCTTTTTTTTTATAACCAACTATACAAGACATAAAACAAGCAGAAAACACAGAAGACAGAAGACAGAATCTCTCCCTTTGCTCTCCCTTGGCTAAGAAAAAATGACTGCAGCACAGTACATGCATATACATAAACCTGTTTCTACCTATTAATATGTACATATATACACACATTAGGGGTGTAATGGTGCACAGAAGCCGAAGTTTAATATGCAACTCTGTTTTGGGGTCACGGTTCCGTACTTGTTTGGTGCACAGGGGAAAAATCCCAAATACACAAGGTTATATTTTCACGCAGGGTTGACGCAGAACGTGACAACACCGTGTAAACATGTTTGTCTTCAGACTCCTGTCTGCTTTCACATGGAGAAACTGCTTCAAAACAGCGGAAGCAAGTTGTTGGATTTGTGACTGACACATCTGGGTGACGCCGTCTGATATGTGCTCGGATGTTGCAACTGTCGAATGATGGAGACACAACCTGTCCTCATCCGATCTTCACAGCTGATTTGAAGGAAGCAGGTGGTTCATTGAGGGTGTATTGTGTATTGTATTGTATCTTATGCTTTTGTTGTTTAATGGGGGTTGAAGGACAACATTTTGGTGCATTGTCCAGCACCTATTGGATTGGAGAGTGGATCATAAAGGTTAAACTCTTACTCATTGATACATGCTCTTGCAATGTGTGTCGTATGACTCAATGCATGGAACTATGACGTCCGTAGTGGGATGGTTCCAGACAAAGACATGTACCTTTACCCCATCTTTCTTCAGAATCGCTTTTTTGCCTACATTAAACAGAGTTGCTTTAATTGTCCACCTTAATGCAGACACACAGGCTTGATACTCAGAAATATGTTTTATAAAGTCGGGTTTTTTTTCACCGGCATTTCTGTTGTCATAACAGCAGGTGTGCTGCGTGGGCAGGAAGCTCGCTGTTTATAATGCAGCCGATCAAAACCAATGTGCACCGAACGTCATTGCAACAACCGGGTTCACTGACAGGTTTGTACAAAACAACTACACAAGTAGGCCTTTATTAAATAAGAGAGGTCGCATTTCCAGGAGAGACACCGCAGAGCGTCTTTCTCTCTCTCTCTATCTGTAAAGCCCGTGTGATTGACAGTAGATAGGATGGGAAGACCGACGGCAGATTGTCCAACATCACAAGTTTATGTGTGGGAAAAACTGCCAGACATTTCACGTATTTAACATTGTTAAGTGGTGTTTCCTGGTTGCCCCTTGTCCTGAATAAATTATGTTCAACCATGGGGTTAGGGTTATATACTGACACTTGTCAAATGACCTGATCTAAAACCTGAAAGCGTTGGTTGGGAAAAAAATTAACTTTCTTACGAAGTGGACCTTTAAATTATCTTTGAGAGAAGTTCTGTTCTAAACGATACCTCTAGACACAGCTCTAAAAAGACAAGAGGGTGCAGTACCTTCTACAGGCTTCAGTTTGTTTATACAAGCATGCAACGCATATTCGTGTACTTAAGAGTTCATGCACACGCATTACACAAACACACATTAAAAATCTTTTATTTATATCCTCATTAAGACTATAATTCACAGAGGACATAACACATGCGGCGCACACACGCTGCCTCTGACTTTCTCACACGTAGACACATAATTGAGGCATCGAGTCGGTATTATAGACTTTGACTTATGTTCAGTACGTGCTGCAGTATCTGGATGTGAAGCATAATTTATCTCCGTAATCTTGAACCCTGGTCCCCTTAATCCTTTAATACAGTAAAGTGTGGAGTACACAAGCTACGGACTCATAAGAAATGTTCAGACTGAAAGAAAGACAGAAGAAAGTACAGGGCCCTCATATAGCCCTAAAGGAGGATTCACCAGTGGGCCTTCATCTTTCTCCATCTCATTAGCGTGTATGATATTTACAGTATATAATGGTGTGGTATATTTTTAGTACTCCCGTATAGAGCTTGTCAGGAGGCAGCACTGTCTGGCATAGGAAATTAACCCAGCTAATTAGATTATTTGCTTCTCAATAGCAACGTGTGGCTGTGGACAGAGCAAACAGAGGAGTGCATAAATGACTGACTGCAACAAAGCTGATTGTCCAAACCAAAGAAGAACATTTGAGGTAGCCTGCCAAGCTTCATGTGTGTGAGACATTGATTAATGTGGGCGCGGAGTCGAAGCGTTGCTGAGTGGCCGATGCATCGTGATCAGTGTTGCGTTTGAAACGGGAGGGTTGAGACGGAGAGGCAGCGTGTGTGGGTGAGGGAGCTTGAAGAAAAAAACAGACATGTGTTTATGTGATTTAATACATTTTGCTTCTTTGTGTTTGGTTAATGCAAATCTGTCGTCTTACATCCCCCACCAAAGCCAGTTGTGAGGAAAAGGGGGGGAGGGTTCCTACAGCATGAGACTTATCCGCATTAAGCTGGTTAAATTTTAAAATGCGTTTTTCCTCTCCGTTAAGGTCTTTCGCCCACAGTTAACTGGGAAGCTTCTCCAGGATAGATAAATCTTAAAGCACTGGCTTGGTGTTCCGTTGTCTGACAACAGTCACAGAGCATGGCTGCATTAAAACGAGGTACAGGTGACAGCAGAGACGGAGGGGATTTAAAGGTTTAAAGCCTGAACCGAAATCAAATTCAGTCATCCCAGTCAAAAAATAATGTCAACGTGTTAATAGTTCTGTGTTTGATTGATTGACAGGAGCCAGCAGCCGTAGCTCTGGTTTATGTGATATCGCCATATTGTTCCTGGCCCATCAAGGCAACAATAGGTTCGTCGCCCAGGAGACTGGGTTTGTTTGGTTCAGATAGGTAACAAAAATACTTGGTTAGGCTTTGGAAAATATGGTTTGGGTACACAATGTGAAGTGACTTGATTAGCTGTTATAAATTACACCAACATAGATGGAGAACTGACAGTGTTCCGACTAATTATTTCAAGACTAGAGGACGTCTTCATAAATCAAACAAAAAATATGAACAAATATCATATTGTAACGATTAGCTTGATTAGCGTTGACGTAGAAGGCGTGACTGTTCAAAGAGGTATCCTACATTGATTCATTAGCCATTGCTAGCGACCAACTTTTTAGCTCAAGTTAAACACTTAAATGTTAATATCAACGTCAGCCAGAATTTTTCCAAATTACCCAAAAGTTTTACCATTTCATCTTTAACATTAACCTACAACCTAGCTTAAACAAACGAGCTAAATATGTGCTAATGCTAATGCAATGTTACCTAAATAAGATTCCTCTTTCAGTCTGAGCGCTGGGTTCTCTCTGGCAGACTCGTAGGTCAAAGTTTGCTGTGTTGTAAATGAGTCTTAATTCTAATAGTGAACTGTACAATATCACACTACCAGACTCAAAATGCAGCATCAGTCACACTAATTTCTTCATAATTACCAATGTCAGACCTTTGACATCGTCCTGTTTTTGGTCATTGCACACACACATACACCAAACAAGTTCCACCACTATGGTATCACCACGACAACGTCACTCAAAAGCAGAATCATTTTCACCCCCGCTCACATGGCCTCCTCCGTCCCACAATACCTCCCTGTTTAGCCCTGATGAACAGCTGCTGAGTCCCTTCGTCTCCAGCCGCAATGACAGGAAATGAGTCACTGGTCACATTTAACCTCACGACCTCATAGACTCTCAAAAGGTCACGGAGTAGCGCAGTCCCTTATAGTGTTTGTATTGTTCGTCACTACCTTGAGGAAGAGGCCAGACCTCTGACTGACCTCCTGGACTTTTAAAAGGTTATGGCACTGCACTGGAATGGAAGAGAAAGTTTTTGAAGTCATTTGAAAAGTGAGTGTTGCATTGAAAGTTTTTAAATGCCACCATGTGAGTTCACTAATTAAAGCCAATAAAGTGTGATGAAGCTTTCGCTCGTCTCTTGGGTGTTCTCCGCTGATGACAAAGCATGGAGACAGGATTGTTTTTTTGCTTTTAGATGGGAGAGAGGGAGCCATTCTGAGCAGAAAATGTGACATTTCATACGCACAATGGAAGCACTTAGCTCTGCGGCTACAGGTTGATATCTTAATCTTCAGGGAGCATCAAAATTTTTGACTTTGACCATTATCATACAAAGACTTTATCTTTTTACATCCATCTCACCTGAGTGCCTGAGTGTTACCTGAGTGACTTAGAGTAGCTTTCACTGCGGATTGTAGAACACCACTTATGGCAAACCGGAGCTTGTTCAAAGAAAATCAGTTGACTAAAAGCTTAATGTCCTGAATTTACCCCTCTTGTGAGATTACGTCTGAGTATTATTGTTAAAGGAGACAAGTTAGAACAAGTTCACTTTTGAGTGACAGGGACTTGGGATCTAACAACAATAGCTGATGAATCCAAAAACTTTCAAAAATGACCGTGTGCACAGTAGCAGGACCCTAAAGAAGATCCCTGAAGAAGCAAAATGGAACTCAGCCATGATGAATAATACAAGACCTATCCAATGCTTTTTCTAAGACACTGAGTGTCGGAGGAGTCAGAATGATATCAAACTGTCTTTATAAACTTCTACATTGCCTCAGCACATGCAGGGAAAGCAAATGGGAGCCGAACCGAACTAAACTCTGCAGCAGTGAATTTCACCATCAACTGTTTTTCTGCCAAATTCTGCTGTGGACAGCAGTGAAGAACAAATTCTGACATGTGTGACAACTTGGGGTTTATTACAAGAACTGAAAGTAAAAATGGAGCAACTGTTTTCTATACTATAAATTACTGAATAATCTGAAAAATGTGGCACTAGATATTTTCATGTTCACAACTGGTTAACATGATGCGGGTGAGTCCCTGTTGAGGTGCTGACATTGAGAGAGTGTTGCATTAGGGTTGTACTGTAGCCTTAGTGTCGCTATGCTCATATGTTTACGTCAATCCCTTTCTATTGTGTTTCTTTTAAAGGTAGTCAATGGCTCAATCCAAATTCCCCTACCCCTTATCCCATCTTCAAATGTGCCCTTGTCCCACAGGTCACCAGCAGTCCTTCATGGCTCTTATGTAAACAGGCGCGACCAGACATTTCCAATATGCCGTCTTTAGCCGTGGTGATTTCAATCCTGGTATTACCGCAATGCCATTTGCTATTCATCTGACGGAGAAAGAATCATGGACATTTGCAATCCATTCCCCAATCGCAATTTCACACTATCGGGTCATCAAATGAAAAAGAACACCGCTTCATTACCTGGCCGCTACAGACCCTGCCAGTCTGCACTGATATTAGAGGAGCGGTACCAAGTGCAGTGACTTTGCTGCTGGACCTAAATTAAATTTCAGGCATCATATTGTGAGAAATATAACACTGAAATACGCCAGAATGCTGGACTGTTGAGCACAAATCAGCAATAACACTGTAATGTCAGTTAGCTAGTTAGCAACCGAGACATCACAAACTTGTTTTATGCTAGTGCTGTAATACATTAAAACACCAGAGAGTTCTCATAACCCTTGGTTTGAAGTGTGCCTCTGAACAACTATAATCGGAGGGCCGTGTAGCCCTAACACTTCCCCATACGCCTCTTGTTCAACAAGAACTGGGACGTGTATTGGGATCCGGCCAAAGTGTTTAAGGAGCCCAGTCCAAAAACATATTTTGCTGCCAAGAAGGAAAATACATTTCAGAATGCAAACAAGCCAAAGACATATCCCTATACCCTTACCGCAGGAGTGGACCGTGAACTAAAACATCAGCAAAGCAGCCAAGAACTTACTGGAGTCATGAAATACCAAGATGTGGGGCTGCAGAAATGCTAACAGCGAGGGAAAAATGAGCAAGTGTGCCAGTATGTGACTGACAGGCAGAAGGAATCTGCTGTACTTGAAAACATACCTGGACAAGCTACAACAATGTGGGACTTACATTATGTTGCAGTGGAAGCATCTCACATTGTGTTTTACAAGAGGAAACACTGAGGGAAAGACTGAGGATTTATTCTCGGTGCTGATAGTACCTCTGGGAATCTGCTCGAACAGATAGTGTTTCTACAAAGCACAAAATCTATTTTTCCGACACCAAGTGATTGAAAAGCTTGGTGCGACAGGAAGTTTCTGCCTTTATGTGGGACTGGCAGGATGATGTTAGGTCATAGTGTCATGATGTAAGTGGTAAGATAGGGTTAGATAAAGATCAGACGAAAATCAAATGGTAAGGCCTCAAAATTAATTAAATCTGCTGATGTAGAGACAGCTTTGACTACACAGAGAGCAGAGTCTCAACTAAGCGACATACGTACAGATGAACACATATCACACAGATGTAAATGTCTCGACCAAAGCCATCTTCTGCTTCTTATGTTGCTCTACACTAAAGGATTTCTCCCAAGCAAATCTTATCAGAACACCCATGGGTGCCAGCGCATGAGATGCTATCGTTATTCAAAGCAGTCGCAGCAGCTTCCCAATTTGCACGACCGGCTCGCTCAGAGAGAGACGGTTTACTT
Source organism: Spondyliosoma cantharus (assembly GCA_900302685.1). NCBI lineage: Eukaryota > Metazoa > Chordata > Actinopteri > Spariformes > Sparidae > Spondyliosoma > Spondyliosoma cantharus. Next base: position 51,317 of record OMLP01002352.1, read on the forward strand.
AAAAGTGTTACACCGAGACGGTGTTGGATCCAAGGACCGAAAGCTTAAGTGTGTTTGACAGCGACGCTCCTGAAACCATTCCAGTGGCGTAACCCTGAGCGTAAACACAATTCACTGAAGAAATGAAGGATTTAGTCTCATTTGTGCAAACAGATAAGATCAAAGAGGGAGAGCATGAGGAGGAGATGGAAAGAGAGGGAAATTGGGGGTGACATGCAGCCTGAATGACGCGTTTAATCGAACAGAAAATTGAGGCTGGATTGCCAGGCGCGAAAAAGGAGCGAGGATTAATTCATGCCGAGAAATCATTCGTCTACTCTGATCCGTTTCCCTCACCTTTCATCTCGCTTCCTTAAACTAAACATGACCTCTCTCTCCATTTCTCTCCTTCTTTTACATGCATGTGTGGGTTCAAGGTGTACAGCTCGCACTAAGTTTTCTAATTGTTTGAAATCCTTCGAGTGGACCTCGACCTTTTAAAATGAAGCCATCCAAACAGCTTTTGCAATCTGTAAAAGAAAAAAAAAAATGTCCCAGGTTTTCATTAACTGTCATATCTAGTGAATTAACATAAGAATATAATTTAATACTGGCCTGGAATTGCTTCATTAGACTTTAGAAAAATGTTTCAGGGGCATCCACTGTTTGAATTAAGATAGGCATGTAATCATTTGGATTAGTCGTTTGTTTTAATGAAGACACAGAGTTGAATGTGGTCAGAGTAACAAAGTGAATGCCAAATTTAGGGCTTGTTTAATTGAGAGAGATAATATAATGAGAGAGCTGAAGCTACAAAAACTTGCTGCACACAGCAACACAAGCACACCACACACGCACCACATACACCCAGGTCAACAGGCGAGACCACTGTCGCGACGAAGGTCATTGCCCAGTTTGTTGTTGTTTTTGGTGAACATGACCTTACAAAAGCGGCAAACCAGCGTGCTCTAAAAGTGATGTGTAAAAAATGAATCAGCTTTGGCCAAGTTCAGACCAAAGATCTGCGATGAAACGGAACCGTCCTCGAAATGTTGCAGGGAAAAGTTGCAGCGATTGTGACTCGGTTTGTCATGGCACCAGTGATTGGTTTTAAATGTGATGCGTGTCACCGATTTCAACAGCCAATCAGCTGCTCGTACTGAAGTCAGTTACAAACTGTCAGCTGGTTGAAATAGTTTTTCAAAACTTCACTGCTTTGCTCCGCTCATTCACCTTCACTCTCTGCCCCTTGCACTTATATTTTGATCTATGGTTGTGTCACCTGCTACAGTTGAATATTTAATAATGAAATGTTGAAAACAAATCTAAGATGACGATAAATGCCAACATTTGGAATAGAAGTACATAGAATCGTTGCCATGGATGAGATCGACCATCTCATCTCAGCTCAGTTTATCGTATTACAGTGAACTGGCAGGTTTTCAAAAGTAGCTGTAAGTCTCATCTAATCTCTTTGCCACTCTCTGCAGGCCTTGAGAGAGAAAAGTCCGAACTCACACTGTTTCAGGCCTTGAGCCTCATCGCTACACCACAGCTGCAGTACTGACCTATCATCAGGTATGTAACCTGCATAGATCAGAGGAAACATTCAAATGTCTAATCACAGAGAAGCAATTCTAACAATAAAAGTGTTGTTCCCGCTACTTCTTTGCATTGTCCCATAGCCCTTTTTGCAACTTAAAAGAGGTTTAACTGCACAACTAACCAATATCCATAAACAGCGTGCACATGTATAAGATAACATCCAAGAAGGGTTAGTATCATACAGCTGTGAATAAAGAGTTAACACAATGTATCGGCCAACACAAGTTCAAAATCATATCTGGAAGGATGAAATGGTATCGGAACATCTGTACTGATAAACCTCTTTGCAGAGGTCTGACATTGATGTGATTCCTTATGTAGATTCTATGGAGTTCACAGTGCATACGCTCTCTTTTATTTTCTCCACATTGTTCTCCTAACTTTGTATCACCAGAAGCACATTTTGAGCTGGAGCAGTAGAAAGTTGATCCTCAGTGATCAATTTCTTACTGCAGGAAACACAACTTTCGGAAGCGTGGGAGCATAAAAATCTGGCTGAATCCAGTTTACATCGCTCTCTTTGTTTAAGAAATGAACATTGTTCTGTGAAAATCAGGAAAAAACAAGAACAATGAGCCTCATGTTACTGAGGGGACCTAAATCCACACCGCCACTTTGTTTTTTGTACCTCAAATAATCTGGCCCGCTTGATTTAATTAGCTCTATTTGTATATATATATATTAATATTTCCAGTAAATCCACAATAGGTTTAGCACGTAGCACTGCCTCTGCACAACAGAACAGTGACAAAGCCTCTGAAACAAGAAGGCGTCGGAAGGAAAACACTATAAGCACTAATATCCTTTTATGAGTCGACCCAAAACAACACATGATCAGTGGAATGTAACTAAGTACATTTACTTAAGTGTCAATTTAGCACAACGTTCAGGTACTATGCAACTCTTATATTTTAGGGCATTTAGCAGTTGCCTTTATCCAAAGCCATGCAAGGTGCCGACCAGCACATCAGGAGCAGTTTTGGGCTCAGTATCTTGCTCAAGGAAACTTTGACATGCAAACCAGGAGAATCGAACCAGCAACCTTCCGATAACGAGACGCTGGCAACTTTTTACTTCTTCTCAACTACATCTCAGGGGCAAATATTGTACTTTTCTAGTCACGTGAACATCACAAATTCCGAATTCAAATTGTTCCGATATGACTAAATGAGGATGACTAAATGTTCACTCTTGGGTTGAGAAAGTTCTCCTACTTCTTCACTAAATTAACTATTTAAGAACCTCGGATTACTAATCTTAGATTCAGCTATGCCTCAACACAGACGTGAGCACGGCTGTTTGTCTGAGTTCACGAAAAGCTGACTTTTTAGAGATATGTTCTCACAGGACAAGAGATGCTACAAACAAATAGAGGGCAGCATCACCAGAGTAACTGCTTACTGCCGAGAACTCTACTCAACTCAACCGTAATCTTCTTCTTCTTCTACACGCATGTTAATGCAGCAGCAATATATTTTTCCAAAAACATCAGATATGATAGTAGAACAATGACAGGAAACATTTACCTGCAGAATGAGCAATGAGCTTGATGCTTTAATAATACTGCTGATGTATAATCGTATAATATAATAATTTCATACTTTTACTTAAACTGGCAATAGACAAGTTTTCAGCTCATTATGAAGTAAGTGTTAATTGCACAGTATAATGGATATACAATAATGAAACCATCTGCTGCTGATCCATTTCTATTATAGACTAAATGATTGAATAAACTCAAGTTTTGTCCTGTGTTCTTGGTATCTGTGACTCTGAGGAAGACAGAAATGATCCAGTTGTCCTTGGCGTTTTTGCCACCAGCAATAAAACTACTTGGAAACGCTAAGGGGGGAAAGCTGTCTGTTGCCACTTTAAGTGAAGGATCTGGCTATGTCTTCCACCACTGCAAATACCCGTGACAGGAATGAACACTCAGACTTACAGTCTTTCTCTTAGCAGGGGTTCTGCTGCAAAATAGGTCAGGACGAAGTCTCAACTTTGTGCCTGTACATCTTTAGCTTCTAATGCTAAACATTTTCTCAACTTAAAAACACAAGTTTTACGGTTTGATTCCAAACAGGAAGTTAGCTTCTGTTTTGGCCAGAAAGGATACATAAAGACATGGACATGTATTTAGTTTGGCTTTGTTCCACTCGTGTATGTCGATGAGGGTTCGATACAGCACCTAGATCCACTCATATAATTTAATTGGGAGACGATACTTTCAATTCGAATGTGTTATAATGTAACTACAATATATTATAGATTGTGTGGAGTGAACAGGAAAAGAGACAACAGACAGAAGGGAAGGGAAAGTCATCAGTTTGCTTACAGCCCACTATGTTGAAGCAGATGGCACATGTGCCACCCTGCTGAAACACTCAATCACTTCTCTTCAGGAACTGTTTTGCTCTTCTGCATATAATGGGACACCAGTCTGACTCGTTGAAAATGATTCTGCACATTCTGGCGGATGCGCTTATTCAGACACCCGCTTTCCATTCAGTTTGAGGTGTGAATGTCATTTCCTCGACACTTGGGAGGAAAATCTGCCCTAATTTGCATGTTTGTGTGTGTGTGAGAGTGTGACAACGAGGATTAAGATGTGACTGTAAGTGAATCATCTAATCCCTGGTTTAGGAACAGCTGGTTTTCCAGAAAAGCTGCGGCTCAACTCCTGTCTGTTCCTGGAGGCAGCAAGGAGGAAGGTGTAGAGGCAGAGAGAATACAAAGAGGAAATGACACCGAGACAAGAGGGTTGTGTGAGAAAGGAACGGAGAGAAGGAGAGAGAAAGAAGACACAAATCATGCTCCGAGGCAAAAGTGAAGACCAAAGTGGAGTGAGGACAGAATGGAGACGAGGAGACGAATGAAGAGACGAGTTGGATCGAGAATGTGAACAACAGGAGTTAAAGGGAAAGAGAAAAGGGGACACTATGTAGAAAAAAAACATCATGTTTTTTGATGAAATAAGATTAGAGGGCAGAGTAGAACAAGTTTCCATGCTCTGGAATAAGGTTGGGAATTTATCAAGGCCACAGCTTTATGAGTTAACTGCTCACATTTGCACATCAAACCTCATGGTTTCTTCTTGTGTGATCCAAAGCAGAATAAGTTGTAAAAAATACATAATTTTAACCAGCAAATATTGCCAATACTTAAAATGGTTCAGGGTTAAGAAGTCCTATCATCAAAAGAACACCCACATATAGTTTGGAATGATGCAAACAATGGCTGACCTTTCGCTGGCTTGATGATTTGAAAAAAAAAAAATGTTTTTTTCCTTTGTTTAGACTGTCAATCCCTGGCTGTAGTCAGAAGATTTTGGTTTGCTGTGGGCAATACTTGCTTCATCCTTTCCAGCAGCAACTCAGTTCCATTTCCAAGGCCAACACGGTGCACCAGAGCCATTCCTGTGTATGTTCAAGTCTTATCAGCTCTGCTGTTGCAGGCCTGTCAAGGCCCATCCAATCGTCTCATCACACCCATATGAAAAGATTGGACAGGCAACCTGTCTGTCTATCTATGTACCAGTCTGCCAGCCTGCACACATTCTGCCTGTGTACTCAATGAGGATGACTGAGGTCTCCCACACTGCTCGGCAGATATATTTCTAAAGTTTGCGAGCTAGCGGCACATGAATGACCCAAATTGCACACCTTGTTTGACAGCGGTGAGTACTAACACCAGCCATTTTCATTTTTGAATTATGATAATGTTAGGTGTTCTCTCACATGTGCGTGCGGTAGTTGGATACAGTTAGCGTTAACAACAGCACGCTGCACTCACAGTACACAGCCTCTTAGCGTGTTGTTCAATAGCTAGCTAACTCAGCACCACAAAGCCCCTGAACAAGAGAGTAGAGAGAGCAGCAGAAGCAGTGACAGACTGTTGTTCTGCAGCTAATACAGTAGCACAAAGCAGCTCTTGAACCAAAAGAACAGACCTGATGCAGCAGCGACAGACTTGTTCAGCAGCTAACCCAGTTAGCACAAAGCACACCTACAGTTGTAGGCACTGTTGTAGGCACAGTGTTGCACTGGTTAGCCTTTTCAGGGCTGCGGTAGATTAGATTCATGAATTCATACATTCATTCCCTGCTGGTTTTCTACAGTCTTACCAACCCCCGACTTTTAAGAGTGTGCGAAAGAGACACACATATCTCACGAACAAATAAATAATGCATGTGCGCAAACATTCATAAAAGATTCATAACAAACAAAGTCCTTATCGGTTATCCAACCGTTTACACAGCATGACAGGTCAAGTTTTTGTGACTGAATGATGGAGTAAGTGCGGGGCAGAAAAGGATGTGGAAGGAGGAAGAGGACTTAAAGACAGATTAAAGAGAGATTAAAGGTAAACAAACTGACGAAGCCAATTAGAACATCCCCCCTGTAACTGGAGCTTAATTTAACAGGCATACGTTTCAGTGGCTCCACTGAGGGAAAAAGCCCCCAAACCTTCTTTGAAGTTCCTCGCTCAGTGGGCGGTAATGTGGCATGGCACCCAGCCAAAGCCCACAAACACAAGGATTTAATAAAGCTCGCCCAGCGTCCCCTTGATAGAGAGGATAAGGGAGAGCGATATAAAGCTGCACACAGATACACAAGCATATACGTATGTGACAGATTTGAACCGTCACAGAGTCAGATCTTCAATTTGTTCATTTACTGTGTCTGTGTGTTTAACTAATTGTGCCTCTGGGTATTTCAGGCTACCCATCTGAGCACATTTCACACTGTAAATGTCAGTATTTGGATGTAGGTTCAGAATGAAGGAAGTTTTACATCTTTGAGAACAAAAAAAAGGGATTATATTCGGTCCAGTCCAGAGCTGCAACAATTGGTCAGTTATTAATTTAGTCGATCTAAAGAAAATGTATTGCCAACTATGTCGATCGTCAGTGGTGGACTAGTGGTCTAGGGGGCACCACGATGGCTGATTGACCTGTTGGCTAGAAAGAGGAAGCGATCTGAAGATGTGCCTTTGGGGTCTGGGAAATAGCAATGAGCATTTTTCACATTTCTATTTATATTTCATAAACTATAAAATGAATGAATGAATCATGTAAATAACCGATGGCTGCGGCACTACTCCAACCGTAGTTCAGACAGGGTTTGAGAGTGGTTTTTTTTTCTGTATTTCACTGCATTATCTGACAGGAATCTAAAAACTACATGAGAACAAAAGGTCATTTTTCTGTCAAAGCCTCAATCGATCAGCTAATCAAAATCACATGCAGATTGTTTTCTATCTCTGTGACCATCAAGGACATGGAAAACATCAGTCAAATCTCTTTCACAGAAACAAGGGACAGTGCGCATGATTAAATGCCATTATATTACCCTGCTAGTGTATGTACATAGTGAACAGCTCCATAGGCATGTATTTATGCACTGTCCTTGTACGCAGTTCATACAGCTCACACAAATGCCATAAAATAGCAGCCATGTGTCGCTGAAGTGATCCTCACAAAGACGACAATAGTCTCTCTAGTGTTGGCTGAGCAATGCTGGCAACTGGCATGTCCACATGTAGAAATTCACACACATACAGGCTAGGCTCTAAATGTGTTTGACTCTATATTTAGCATGGCCCGGTTCTTAACACTAACCCGACCGCAAGATTAAGCCTGTAGTCGTCCAGACTGCAGTTCACACAATCATGAGCACCACTTGAAATCCAGCAGACTGTTAGTGGCTCATTACTTTCAGATGATAGGAAGTTGAGTATCAACACTGGGCTAAAAGAAAGTGGGCCTAATTGCCAGTGATAGTTGGATGAAGACGTAGCTTATCTCTGCCACCCACTCAATCTCTCTCCGCCCCCCCACCCCACTCTTGTCTAATTCTCTTCATTTCACTTGGACCGTGAGAGAAATGAGATCAGGAGCACATAACGGTCTTGAAGATGACTCCACGGATGATAAGTGATCGTCCTCATCCATTCCATTCCCTTTCCTTGGTTTTTTTCATCATCCACTCCACTGTGACTTGGTAAGAAATGACAAATGCTAATGAGAGACAAGCTATGAGATCACCACTGAGGCAATGACGGGCGCACACACGCACACGCACGCACGCATTTCATGGCGGCACAAGAGAAGGCGCTGACATGCACACAGAACCGCATTTATTATTATTCTGCCAGTTTCTGAAAGCAATTTCAGAGTATCTTTGTTGCTGCTCTCGGGTTTTCTTGATCGTGCCATTAAAGCCGTCTACTGAACGTTCGGCTGGCAGCGCTATAGATTATTTTTGGTCTGAGCATGCGAGCCAGCGCAACACCAGAAACCACTGTAATTACAAGATCTGGTCGGTCCTTTGAATAGCAATGGAAACCAAATCCTTGATCTGGTCGAAGACAAGAGGGAGAGGCGGGGCTCCCGGGGTTAAAATAGAACTGTCCACATGGAGTTGATTTGAGGTTTTCTATATGGGGAGCCCTGGAGTGGGCCTGCTCAAGTAATGAAGTCAGTTGGAGCCAATGGAAAAAGACTGTATCGCGTGCAGCTCCGTTGTGGCAAACAGCACTCACTTGACCACAATATTAAACCCACCACTACTGTAAAACCAAACAGAAATAGCTGGGGAAGAACTCTGCTCTGTTGTGACTACAGACTGATGTTTCAGATCCACACTTTTGTTTGGAAATGAAAAGCAAGTAAGCTGATAGGATGCAGTGTAGATAACACAGGAGAGACTTTAAGTGCTATATCTGGACTGAAACGTCTTCAAGAAACTGCAACAAGTCCTGTTGCCTACGATACAGCACTATGAACTACCATGACCTGGATGACTGAGAACCTTCATCAACAACACGGGAGAATATAAGCGTCTTTGCACATTGATCTGAAATGCACAAGTGATACATGAACAAATGTCCCTGCAGCAACAATGCCTGGTGTTTTTTAGATATGTCCAACACAAGTTAGACAGTTTCACAAAAACGCACCCTGTCATTCACAGAGCCCTCCTCGCTGTTTGAGTGAAGCTTGCACACGAGCCGACTGGTCGACTCAGCCCGGGTCCCTGAACCACAGTGCTCGCTTGTAATATCAATCCACATGGCGCACCTAAATTAGGTTGTGTCCCATTCTACGTGATGGCAGAAGGGTTTGTAAAGATGTCATTGAATAGATCCCTCCATTAGCTGTCCAGTCAAAACCACATATCTCCGCAGCAAAGTTTTGTAAAGGGTTAGTGTTTGTGTATCTAGCAGTGTGGCCCCTGTGAAGTCAGAAGGTTAGTGTTGAATGAATAAAAGTTTCTTTCATTAAATCTGTGTTGTTTTACTATGTAAAGTTATGTCTATTTTAATTTGTGAGTAATGATGCTTACAGTTTTCACTGATTATTTGGAGTACTGTTCTGTAATGAACTCATATTGATGCAACTATTCACATTTTTTATCTTAGATTTTTATCTTCTTAAAATAGTCCTGATGGTAACACTTTACAGTACGGTGCACTCAAATGTGAGTATTTACTAAGGAACAAGTGAGGAATAATTACTAATTAATTGTTAATGAGTAATCACTGAATAACTGTGACATGAGGACTAGATAGTAGATGGTAGTGAGTTACTAGAGAACAGACTAGAAGTGATGATATTAATTAATCAGTGGGTAATGACTAGTTCAGTAATATCTGTGAATCGACATGGTGAGGAACTCTGAAGCAGCCGCTGAGTGACACAAACCAGTGACAACTCATTAATTACTAGTTACTTAATCAATATTATAATACATGATACTTAGTAGCAGGGGTGGGTAAAAAAAAGATTTCTATCTCGTACGATTTGGAATTGATTCACAAACTTCAAAAATTGATTTTCTAAATGTTAAATAATCGCGTGACGCTGATGTGAAGAAAAAGGTGGAACTAAACAGCGAGGGTTGTGCAGCACCCGGACATTTCACAGTGTGCACACACTAAAGTTATTCTGAAGTTCATCTTCAGGAAAGGCAGCGGTTGCAAGCGCTTCTTTTATTTAATGACTGAATAATTACCTTTCCAAGAAAAATGTGAAGTAGGCCACATGTTTGTTAATACTTTTCAAAATGTAACACGGAGACGGAGCGGAGCAGGCAGCTGACACCAATACTGAGTAGTCACCAAGTATTCCCTCATATCTTCATGATTATGTGTAGCTGTGAACTGAACTCAATCAGTAGCTCCTTAGAATAACTGGGACCAAAACTTTACAATACCCTCATTATTCATTTATGATGAGGACATGAGAATTTTTTCAGCACATAGACATTTGAAGCTAATGTATTACTTGAGATGCTGCCATATGGTAGTAGTACAAAAAAAACATATTTAATTATGAGGCTCAAAGGAAAAAAACGAGTTATTTTAAGGTTGAAAAGTTATCCAGAGCCCAGGCAAACTTAGAATAAAGAACCATGTTCCATTGGCCCAGTAAGCCTGACTGATGGGACAGCTGAAGCACTGAGCCCCACCACAATAAAAGACTCAGCATCTCAGTCCTACCTCATGTATGCACTGTGTTGCGATCTTAAGTTGAACTGAGTTTCCCCCATGTAAAAATGTCCTGTAATTGTTGAATTCTCCCAAAATCAAATATTTTCTGCTGGAATGAACACAGCTGAGCAGCATGATGTGGTTACACTCTAAGCCATGTTTTTCAATTAAAAAAAAAAAGAAAAAAAAAGGCATAATTTACCCAGAGTATGCAACGGATGATTTAAATGTCCTTATGAAATCTGACCATTAGTACATCCGAGCCAAAGCCAGAGTGTGTCATTGTGAAACTGGCCCAAGATCAGCCACATTCAGTATCCATTCAGTATTCCAACCCGAATGTTCCATTTAACCAGCAGGATTCCTTCGCTGCATTATCAGCTCTCAGTAATGAATTCACCTAATCTATCCGGTGTTGTTATTGACTGGAACATCAAGCAGAAATGTTGCAGCTGCCACACATCAGTCCCATACTGTCATGCTGCAGTGGGAGCCAACAAAATGTCAGCCCTCAAGATCCTCGTTGAATTGGCCTCTAAGGATATTATAAACTCTGAAAATCTCCTCAGAAACCTACAACTCCCTGGAGAACTTTTACACTTAGCAAAGCCGCGATGACAGATTGGATGGGAGCGGATTTAAGGACTCGCTGGTTTCCGCAGCATCTTCCTCTCTCTCCCTGAGAAGCAGAGAATGTGCTTCCGAACTGTCTCTTGTGATCTCTGTCAATCATAACACAATGATATACTCTGCCCTGCTGTGTAGTCATCTCCCACTTGACGTCCCTAAATAAAAGTGTCCTCGCCCTGGATGTGAGGACCGTGATGCAGCGCTACAGACAGAAAAGGTCACACGGTTTGATGGAAGTGGGACAGCGGCGCTAAAAGTATCCTCAGAGTTTAGCGTGACACTGCAATGAGGAGAAATACGAGATAACTGGCATTTTGTGAATCTGTATCCATCTCCAGACAGGCCATAGGTGTTGAAGATGATTACTTAAAAGGGACACCTCACCCTAGAATCAAAAATACATGTTTTTTCTTCCAACTGTAGTGCTATTCATCCATCTGTGTTAGTGTGAGTCGCTGAGTCTTGGAGCTCTCAGCCACAGAGAGGTCTGCGTTCTCTTTGAATATAAAGGAACTAGGTGACGTTCGGCTTTTGGTGCTCAATGCGAGCTAATCCACAGACTTTGTTGCGAGCAGTTTCTTGTAGAAACTTTTTTTCTGTCTACCAGAGATGGGGACTTTTGGACTCGAGTCGTGCTTACGTCGCCACACACAGAGACTTGAGACTAGACTTGGAGTTTGAAGTCTGGTGAGCTGGCCGTCACTCCCTCCCTCCGTCCTGCCTGTTTCACAGGCGCACGGCCACAGCTGCTGATGTTGCTGATGTCTTCACCTTTGGCTATAAAGACTTCTTACGAGGCCCTAACAAAAGATTCACCAAAATGCAATGTCTGTGGAATCAAAATAAAGGATGCTAAATTGACCGAGTTTATCAGACACCCGAAAACAAACCTGGACTGGTTGCAGTTGTTAAAGCTTGGGTCTACAATCCTGGAGAGCGAGAAAGAGAGCTAGCAAGATTTGAATGTGGCACCTCCTCTAAGTTCCACCCTCCCCATCCCGTCAGTGCTCCGTCCAAAGCCACGCCCCCACAAACTTGAACACGTATCTGGCAGTGGGACTCAGCAGGGAGAATGAGAGCCGACTTAGCTGACTCAGCCATTTCAGCATCAGACTACCTCATGTCTCATTCATTTGTAAGCAAATCCCCCTGACACAAAACAAATAATTACCTGTCCAACAGAAAGAGAGCAACCTCTGCATCACTTTTCAGGCCCTTCACATGCCCCAGTTGTCTCCACTGCTCAAACGCTGCACCGATGTTGACTCGGGTCCGACTTCTTTCTTTATCCAGAGCCTTTCTTGTTGCAGCCTTTTCTGCCTCAGGCGTTCTTTTCCTTGCCTTTTTAGCGGGGTGAGCTGTTACAAGTAACACTGGCTGCATTTTCTTTGCCATTGTAACCAAAAGAACGTCTTCTTCCTCTTCTTTGGGGTCAAATGAATGTCTTCTTCTGCAACTCCGTATTTCTGCAGAGGAGTGTGCTGAATATTTCCAGCATCAGTGAAACGTGACCTGTGCACGCGTGGAGGAGGGAGGGACAGAGGGGGGCGTAGGCAGAACGAGACATGAAGGCATCTGATTTTTTGTCTATATGGGCCGGATAGCACGGATTGGTCAGCTTTTTCTCAGTCCTGCAGCTGCCACAGAGGTCTGATTATTTTCGTTCCTTTCTCTGAATACATAATGTATTGACTACTCTCAGGATAGAAGGACCATTTCACCCAGTATAACAAAATGTGTTTCTGAGCAACATTACAGACCCTAGCTTTAAGGTTAACGTTGGCATCTATGGACCGATAGCTCAGACCTATCTAATATTGGTGCTGACTGAATATTTTTAAAAGATGAGTATTTGCTTGCCACACTTGTTCACATAGCGCTGTGTTTGCCATGACTGTAAAAATGGTCATGTAATTTAATAGTCCACATTCTGCTGCCACCATCTGCTGTCTAAGTAGGACCTCAGTACTTGCTCTATATTGCAGGAGTACTTTGACTGTGTGTATTTTCATATTGAGATGCAATACGCCTGTTTAAAGTAATCATATACCAAATAACTGATCAATGCTGATACTGTATGCTAGCAGATAAAGGAGTGATAATGACACGGTAAATTCCTTAGATATAGTTATGTGGTGTTCTAAGCAGACCGGCATACAGCAAATGACAGAACACTCATTAGAGCCATAGAAAGACTTGAGATTTGTTGTGATCTGCATCTGGACTGTTTTTGTTGCCAGTGTTTGGCTTCCATATGTCTGTCTCTCTAGGGGCGGCTGTAGCTCAGTGGGTAGAGTCGTTCGGCCAGTGATTGGAAGGTCACTGGTTCGATTCCAGACTCCCCTGGGCGGGACTGAGCTACATGCCGAAGTATCCTTGAGCAAGATAATGAACCCCAAAACTG
>OMLP01002357.1:1991-16076 GCA_900302685.1 Spondyliosoma cantharus
ATATATATATATGACAGTCTTAAAGTGTCTTGACTCAATTGCAAACCATCCAGCTTATGGCTCGAAACTGAGACTACGGTGGCCCTGAAGGTCGAAACACAACATTACAGACAACGCAGCAACATTTTAATTTAACGCGACAGCATTTCATAAAACTCAAGAATGTTTCCCCAAAAACACTATTACATCACAGAAAAGGCAACATGTTGAAATGTTCTTGTTTGCGGTGTTGTGTTTTGACCTTCAGGGCCACCGTAGGAGTCTGACATTTCTGAAAACACTAAACCACTCATTAGAAGATCACAGCAGAGTGCAGACGACAACGAAAGAGCTCACATCAGGCAAGTTTAAATAACTTTTTTTTTTTTCACCTCTGTCCTTTCTGTCCCACATAATGGACGGTAACCATTCAGTTCATAAGCAGTCCGTACTGTGTGTAATGATGACAGGACCGAGTGGGTTTGAACTGTTAGAAACACCTGTGGAGGTGGCCGGTGCCCACTGTCCTGTCTCCGCCGCTGCCGGTGCGTTTACATGTGTTGGGTTGACCTATGATTCACACGTCGGTGTCAAATGCGGCGGTGACATTTTCGGTGGCATCATCGTCCCACTTCCGTCTCCATTCTGGACTCGTCTGGGTTCGGCCCGACGTACTCAGAGTAATTGGACTTGCAACATTTGGCTCCACAGCTTGGTGGCGGTGGCGTCTCCGTCTCAGAGCCCAGTTCTGTCCCTCCTCATCTGAGCTCGCAGAGTCCTTTGATGGGTCATTTTTAGCCTCCTTTTGTCTCGGTCTTTGTTCAGTACGAGTTTCTCCAATTGGAAAAATAAAACTTCATGGCCAGCAGACTGCAGTGGATGATTCTGCCCATTCAAGGCCGCAATCTGGGCTGTTTTATTATTTGATCGGACCAATATGGGAACAATTTTCCAACACTGACAAATTCCTCTCAAGGGCCTTGTCTGAAGGAGAAAGACTGGGTTTTGCATTTTTTGATCATATTCTGTTTTTTGACCTATCTGTGCTCCGCTACAACTCAAACTGCAGTGAACACACTGACAATGAAGCTAAAAAAAAAAACAGCTTCAAAGTTCTTGATTGTCCAGCCAAATGTTCCTTAATGAATTAGGTTGAGCAACATTTCTTTACTCTCATCTCGGCGAATTTCGGAGCAGAGGAACTCTTTCGCTGAGCTCGACCTTGTCATCCACATCGCTCATTATCTCCTCAAAAGGTGTTTAACCTTTGTTGTGGGTCCTACTGTGTACCTGTTGTTGGCATTACAGGCTGATACCAAGAGATGTCTGAGCCACTGGCACCTCTTAAGTGTGAGCAGTTCATCATCGCCTAACAGGTCACTGATGGGATTGATTTTTACATCGGGTGTGTTTTGGGACCACGATGCCTCACTCATGACAGATACTTGTGCTCTTGTGGCCAACAGGGCTCGAGGCTTAATGATTTTGCGCCAGACAAAAAAAAACAAAAAACACTTCACGCCTCGCAGCTGTGCAAATTGCCGGCGTCTTGTACGAGAGCGGTCTGAGTGAGATGGGTCGGTCGTGTTTTAAATTTGACTTTAGAGGTTCTGAAGAGTGGTCAGAGGCCACTTTTCATTCTTGTACTGTCGCTTAGGCTGCATGCTTATAGGCCCTGTTGATCGTATAGGTTCAGGTTTGGGACTTTAAAGATATCACGTGTAACATTTCTGCATAAATGTCTAAAAGCTGTTCCACATTTTATTGGAGTTTCTCAAACTCTGTCATGTTCCCTTTCTGGTCCTATCAGGAGGAATCCCATAAATATTTCAAGGAAAAGGACAATACTGTCAAAACAATTACAGAATTTGGAATGAAAATACTGCTTCGTTCATCCTGTAAAATTTTAGTTTCAGCCGTCTTCGCAGTCACATTCGTGCACGCGGTGCCGCGTACGTTATCCACGATGCATTAGGAGTTCCTGTCATCTCAAACTGTGATCGCAAGATAGCTAGCAGAGGCAAAATGAAATATTCATAAGCACACCAAATTTGGCTCCAAATGGGAACAATCATGAAGGGAAGTGCAGAGGACGATATCTTGAACAGGCCCGTTGACGACAATGAACCGAGCTCAGGTTCTAGTGGCTACTTAAGCAGCACCTGCTAACGTTAAAAGGGTTTCAAGAAGCCAGTGAAATCCGTAGTTTTACTGAACGTAACGGCGCCTTCAGGAAGAGAGTCGGAGAGCGAGGGAGGAAGTTGGTGAACATGACTGAACATGACGTGAATTTCGAGCCATGTCTGACAGATTTTCATCAGCGATGGCGGTCGTCTGACGACTAAGACAGCAACTCCCATGATCTCACACTCCTGTCGTCGTTTGTCTCGCTTCGATTGCGAGGTCCCTTTGGGCAGAAGTTACATATCGTGTGTTTTATTCTGAGGTCTTGGCGTGTCTCACAGTCGCAACTTCCTCCAGCTTCCCAAAATATTTTCTGTTTCGACCCCTTTACCCCCCAAAAACGTTTCATCGCCGCCGTTAGCCGCACCACACCACCCACTGCAACCGCCCTTCCATTTTGCTTTCAGCGTGCAAGTAAATTATTAAACAAAATGTTAAAGTCATTTAGTACCAGAACCGCACATGACTGTTCGCCTCAAACGGGCTCTTTTCATGAAGTCTGGGATCCGTTTGCAGCGGTTGTGTGTTGTACGGCTGCCCTTTGAAGCACCGCCTTGGCAACAACAAGGATGTGAGGCGCTGGGAAGAAAAAGAATTCAGAGCAAAGTTATGTGGCAGTATATTCTTACCGCTTCAAGGCAAACAAGTTCTTAAAAAAAAATATATATATAAATAAATAAATAAGCAAAGCACAAAAGTGAAAGAAGTTGTTTGTCTGAAGGATTAAAAGTGATGAAAGTGTACTTATACCGCATGAAAGTGAAGAGCGGGAGAAGTGTGAGGAGGTGAAGGTGACACCACTAGAAAATGCAGATACTCATAGCTAAGCTCTTCCTCCTGCCGGCTCTTTATTAATGCAGCACACCTGCTCACATTTGACATTAAAACAACGGAGCTGAGCAGAATGAACCTCGAGTGCAGCGAAACAGGGTGTTTTCATGAAACGCAGGAAGTTTTATTTGAATTAACCGCGACGCTGCTGCACTCGTGTTCGAGGAAATAAAAAAGCAGTGGCAAGATTTTTTATAAAAAATAATCTTATACGCTTTTTATGAAGTCGTGTGTGCATCAGGCCCTCCTGAGCCGGCCACCGGACAGCATCGTTTCGTCTGCAGCTCATGTTGAATGATGTCAGAACGATGCAACCAGCGGCAAAAAAGTTCGATTTGGACTTTAGACATAAACATTTTTTTTGTTTTGGGTCTGCTGTTTGTCACTTCTTGTCTCTCTGTTATACTTTGCACTGAAACCAAATAAAAAGAAAGAAACATTTAGATAAGATTATACAACCACATCCCTCAACCCCACCAATAAAGTCACATTTCCAACGTTGACCCCGACCCCCTCGTTTTAAAGTGCCCCCCCTTGACCCTCAGAACAAGCTCTTAAAGGGATAGTGCACAAAATCTTCCACTATGAGACAAGACAACCCTTCAATATTTCCAATATGCCGTCTCCGGCTGTGGCGATTTCTCATGTGTTATTGCAGCAGTCAAATTAGCATCCCGTGCTCCCACCATGCACATGCACAAATCAGCTATAACAATTCTATCTAGCTCGTTGTCTACCGGGACGTCAGCAAAATAGTCACACTCAAGAAACAAGAAAAAGGGCCGTCGTATACTGAAACAAAAGAGAGTTCTCTTAACCCTCAGTTCAAAGTGTTGCTCTGAAAATCCTCAGTTAGGAGGGTCATGCAGCCCTAGGACTTTTTCTTACCCTTCTATCCCAACAAGTATCGAGACATAGTAGTATGGGGCCTAAAAGACAGACAGAATTGTCATTTTAACGAGCAACTGGGGCTTTAACATCATTTTTGGTTGCAAGCAAGCCGCCTATAACACGCT
This sequence comes from Spondyliosoma cantharus, assembly GCA_900302685.1. Classification (NCBI taxonomy): domain Eukaryota; kingdom Metazoa; phylum Chordata; class Actinopteri; order Spariformes; family Sparidae; genus Spondyliosoma; species Spondyliosoma cantharus. Next base: position 6,002 of record OMLP01002357.1, read on the forward strand.
GTCTTTAAGTTCTGGTTTTGGGGGCCTCCTGTCCTGCATTTTTTTTAGCAGTCCCCCACTCCAACACACCAACAAATGAACAGGTCGTCATCAAGCGCTGCTGAAGAACAATTCGACTCATACGTGTGACTCACGTGCGTCGGGGGAAGGAAACATAGTGTTTGAACACAACTGCCGTGCCAAACTATCCAAACTCGTCTTCAGGGACATATGATCAGCAAATCATGTAGATCACATGAGTCGGTCAAGTTCAGATCAGCTGAAACATGTAACAATAATGTCGGGGCTCAAACCGTCTTCCAGTGAAAAGGGACAGTGAGAAACCTGAAACTGCTATTCCACTCTTCGCTGTGTTGATGTGTCACTCTCACACTGTGGAGATTGGGCCGGGACTGCAAGGACACTCACATTTGTTGCTGGAATGAAAGAACGTGGCCTCACAATAGAAGGGATTTTTTTTTTTGATTCATTTCATTTTCAATCTCTATTCTCGTACCTTTTTCCAAACCCTGTTTTTGCATCTTAATCTGCATTCGCGGCTGAGCGGTTCGACCTCGCGAGCTTCAGGAGCAACATAATTAATTTGTAGTTGGTGGTTAAAGTTCCGTCAGCCGGCAGTGAATCCTGTTAAGTGACTCGTTGCTTGCACAATAACCTCACATAGTGATTTCAGTGCTGTACCAGTACTTTCAGCTTTCACTCCACACACACACACACACACACACCCAGAAAGACTACTTACAGTCTGCTCACATGGACAGCAGATACTAAAAGGGCCTTTCCAAAATACTTCCTAGAACACTTACACTTACGGACAACAGTGCACTTGTCTGCCCTCACACCCTTCACACAGTGGAAGATGAACTCCTTCCCCCAGAAAAAAGCATCTCAGGACTGTACAGTGATTCACTGCAGGATTCTTTTGTTATTTTTTTCTAATGCTGTCTATTCAGGACTTAAACCTCACACTGAAATAACTTCTGCACTCTGTCCCATTAAAACTCAGGAATATGTGAAAAATGCTTACACCGTGCGCTTTGCGAATCCCACCTGGGAGAACTTTGACGAAGCCGAGCTCTGAAAAAGTTTCTTTCTTCCTTTTTTTTTTGTATTCTGTGCAAATGTATGCAATTCCAATGAGTGATAGAGCAGAATAATATAAAAAAAACCTCTTGCTTGATGTGTGCCAGAAATTGTTCCTAAATTACAAGCTCCTGCAGTACGTGATAGTTTGTCATGCAGCAAGTTTTCAGACTATATGACATTTGTAGGGCACCGTTCTTGACTTTCATGCTGTGACTTCTGTACTTTTGTTCGTACCGAAGCAAACACGACACAAATCATGTCCTTGGTTTAACCCCGTCTTTTCATGTTAAATTAATATTACATCAACGTAGCAATCAGCGTCGACACCTTCTTTTTCTGCTGACTTTAGTTGACCACTTGCTGCTACGTGCCAATTAACCCTCATCTCTTTGCCGCTATGCTGCTGCTGCTGCTGCTGCTGCTGCTGCTGCTGAACTGCCGGCTGCACCCAGGCTGTAGCTCCTAGTTTCTGCAGCAGAGAATATTGTCCCCGGGGATTCAAGTAATCTTTCCCTTTTAAGTTGATATAAACCGCTGAGAATAAGCAACCTTGCTGAGCTTCGGTGCGGCAAAAGCACCCCGTGGTAATGAAACACCTTCCCTTTATTCTTCCCATGGTCCCATAATGCCAAGGATATCAGGATATCTCACTTTTTTCCATTTAGTTTCTTGCTATTCAGAGATTATAGGATCACAGTATCAGTATGATATCATGACTTGACAGCATTAAGTTATTCCACCCACTCTATGTTGAAAGCCTGACATTATACGGCTTATGTGGCACACTGTAGGCTGCAGTTTTGTAGATAAACTTGAGAAAGATGCCTCCATAAGTACAATGACTATTGTTTTTTTTGTTTTTTGTTTTTTTTGAGAAAAGTTTGACAGCCGTGATGAGTTTCAGAACTGGTTATACAGTAAAAATGTGTCATCTTTATTTGTGGTAAACACCCACTCAGTGTTTTCCTACAGATTCCTGTCTGTGACTGAGAGTCTTCACAAACGTTCAACCTAAAAAATAAAGACATCCACCGGGGAAAGAGTCAGCAATTATCTGCAGAAAAACGGTAAACCATCCGTGTGAAAATACATGCTGAAAATATTGACATTGTTCTATTACATGCAAATTAAAACAAAGACACATAAAAGCCACATTGACCCATTAAAAAAAAAGGTCCAGTTTGTGGAATTTAGCGACATCTAGTGGTGAGGTTGCAGATTGCAACCAACTAAATAATCCTCACCTGATACTACTGAACCTAGCTAACAAAATAAATTTAAGCAATATATACTTTCTGAAAACCACAGATATGTTGCAACTTTACTTTTCTTTAGGTTCAGTCTCTAACTTTATGCTGTGACAATGTTGTGCGTATTCCCTGGTTAGGTTAAGGCACAAAAAACACTTGGTTATGGTTTGGAAAAGATTGTTTTTGATATAAACACCTGTCATGGTCACCACAAACACAACAGAAGATGTCTGACCTCTCGGACACAGAATCGTCTAGATGGCTTGTTAAAAATATCATGCTTCAAGTCATGCATATGAAATGTGGCTCGGTCTGTTGTCAGAAACATCCAGTGGTAACAAATGTTGAAACACAGGACTGAACTGTTGTCACTGGCTTGACAGCCTTGTCAACTAGCTTAACTCCAGCACCATCCCCTCCATAAACATGCAATGTGAACTTATGACACATATTGTTGAAATGTCAATTTTATATCTCTTACATACAATATACACAATTGTGAGCTTATCAGGGGTTTGCAGAAACGTTAACGTGGAGCAGCCTTGCCTCAGGAGTTAGAGCCCATCATTTTTCGATGCCGGGTGAATGTTAAAGTATCCTTGGGCAAGATACTAAACCCCGAAGGCTCCTGGTGAGGTGAATGTGCCAAGTGTTGCAAAACACTTTGAGTGGTCATCAACATTTTATCCCTGACCTTCCTTACATTGGCTCCTACAAATGATAATACAAAAACATGATTTCTAGAGCCAGTGTTGGGTTTGTCCAATCTGGGCTACTGTAGAAACATGTGGGTGCAACATGGCGGCTTCTGTGGAAGAAGACCTGCTCCCTCTGTAGACCTAAAAGACGATTTTTAGTTCTTAGTTTCAGGTGATTGTACACTAATGAAAACATAATTATGATTATTATATTAGATTTCTGCCGGATCCTCCTAAATGTTGCACACTGGACCTTGAAGTCAGGAGTAAACCATCTGCGGAGCTCTGAGCAGCTCTTTTATTATACCAGTTAGTAAACGATAGTTCAGGGAAAAGAGCGGAAAAAGAAGATGCACAAAAGCAACCCAGGGAGTTCCAGTAATGGGTTGTTTCTTCGCGAATGCACTAATGTTTTTTGAGAACATACATAAGTATCCTGGATGTTTATTCCCCTCCACTGAATTCATAACAGTGTTACACAACGACTGAACAAGGACAGTTCATCAAAAATGTCCAAGCTGTGTTCTAAATGTTGAGATGGTCTTGTTGTTGCTTCTTCCCGGAGGAGATTGAAACTCTGCTCTCTGTTTTAGTAAACACTTTCTGCCATCAGTCACTTCTGCAAATGTAATGCAATTAAGCTGGACACAAGGGTTGGCAAAATAAAAACTTAAAGGGCAGATAATTCAGGCAATATTCGCACCTCTTTTACAGCAATTATACAGGTTAATCTTCTGCATGTAGGTGTTTGAGGAGGAACAAGTTACCTTGTTAATGCACTTTATAAAAATAATTGCTTGATATTTTTTCCCCTTTATTTCCGTCACTTGATTAGCAGCTGTGTTAAAGCTTCCTTTGCACTTGGCAGGGCGACAGCCCACTTGCCAGAATTAAATATTGGCTGTCAGTGTTTCTGCAAACCATTTATACGATCACATTTGTGGGTGTCATACTTACACTTGATGTATATCAGCTTCACATTACATGTTTGCCAGTGACCACAGTTCAAGATTCAACATTTTATTAAGGAGACATTCGGATGATTTCCAGCTGTGTTTGTGGTCACTGAAACAGGTATTTTAAGCCAAGACATGATCTTTTCCTAAACCTAACCAAGTGTTTTTGTGCCTAAAACTTAACCAGACTATAAGCACAGCTTGGTCACAACATGAAGTTGAAAATCAAACTGAAAGACACATGACGCTGCGACATAAAAATCGTCAACCAGCCTGTTCTCACTCTTAACACGTCAAATACAGATGCTTCTAAATTTGAGGCCGTTTGAGTGTCACTTTGTGTCATGTTTGTGACGAAGTGTTTTGTTTTTAGGTTGTATTATGTAAGTGCAAGTACGTAAATGATGCAACTCAGGTTATTTAAGTGAAGTACTCGCGTTATGTGATGCGAGTTATGTTACTTACTGTACGTTACCAGACTGAATGCATTTACTTTAACCAGGAGTGTGATCTTTTCCTAAACCTAACCAAGTAGTTTGGTACCCTAAACCCAACCAAACTGAACGGTTGACAACGTTTGTTCCAGTCAAGTCATAATGCATCATAAAATGTGAACTGTTTGTCAGCTTTAATTGCTGCATTTGACACGCTGGGAGTGAGAAGTTGAAGGGGAAGGTGTGAGGAAGGAGAGGTTCACCTTTTTTCAAGTCAGTTTTAAAACAAAACTGAAAGGCCTCTACGCACTTTGAAATGTTTTTTTTTTTGCTCGCTGTAGTGATACTTCTTGTTCATACGCAGCATTAAATTAAATCCTTTCCTTCCATGCTTCACATTGTAAATGATGGGGAACTAAATCCACGGTCTTTGTTCTGTGCAAAAAATGTATTCCAGAGCTTATCTGAGGTTAATATTAAGCTTCAGCAGTTTGACTAAATCAAACCAAGTGGGGATCCTCCAAATGTACTGCCTGTTTTAGTACAGCATTGGTTGGAGGGGTAGTAAAAGAGGAAATTTGGTACTAAAAAAAAATAACTTTGGAAGATACTCACTTGATTTGTCTAACTGAGACTGCTGAAGCCTTAAATAGGCAGATAGAGTCTGAGGTGGGTTCCTGCACAAGAAAGAAGACTCAATGAATAACTTTGGAGACACAGTAGGAACGGATCTTTTAATGGCCAGAATGAACAGGAGCCATTTTAGAGTGAATTTTACAATTCCTGATAAAGGGTATATTTTTCCTCCATCTGACACATGCCGAGCGTTTTATCCAACGCGGCTTTCACTGTGAAACCCGTAGCGTGATGAGCCTCTGTCAGGAGGCAGGTTTGCATTTAAATAACTACTGCTAATTCTGTTTTTTTCACCTTCTCCTGCATGTTCTTATTCACTCCCCTCCTCTTCCTGTGTATTTGCTGCTGAACCTCTGAGAAAGACAACAAGAACAAAAGCCAAGCACCAACGAAAGGCCATGGAACAGCAGGTTACCCCTCTCCTCGCCAACCACGGCGTCGGCTAATTGCTGCTGACATTTTGCCCACGTTATTGTTTCAATCAAAACCATTCTGATGCATTGCTTCCTTTTGTTTCTTCACAAAAAAGGGGTCTGGAAAGGCCATCCTCTCTGAGCATCTCGATATTTGACTAAATCGTCTAATTATCACACAGTTTGCTTTGACAGTGCTCAGCAGTTGCCTAAATACGGCAAAACATTTTCTGATCCTCGTCCATGGAGGTAAAACACCCACAGATCTGCCTGCCACCATGTCAAAAAAAGACTGTCAGGAGGAATCACACAATTTAAAGTAATGAGTTACAAATAAAAAAAACACCTGTCATCCTTGAGAAGAATATTTATGCTACATATCACGGTGAAATTAGTACTCTGTATTTAAGGAATGCAGTAGGCAGCATATAAAACCAGAAGCCAGCTCCAGATATTAGCTAGTGCCTTGGTCAAGGCCACCGACTGGAGAATCAACCTAAGACACTGCAGACACTGCAGGTAAATAGGGTCAAATCTTTAACTTAGAGATATCACCATGAAACCAGTTGATCACAGTTAGTTTTGTGTGACAAGTTGTCTTAAGTCTTCTGCAAATGAGGCATTGTATAGTTAATCGTGCTCTTATTTGCAGGGAGGGACTCTTATTACCATTTTAGTATTATATTTATATTTGTTAACCTTAATTATAATAATCACAATAAAGATTGTAAAATTTCATTCATTCTTAGACAAAAAATGGTGAGTAAAGGTAAACATTTTAACAAATAGATCAAACTAAACTTCTGCAGTTAATTACTTACATTAAGAGATTCTCATACTGTATGTTTGAATATGCAATGAAAGGGGGAAAAAAGACAAAAAGAAGAATATGCACCAATTCTCATTTATGTCCACAACAGAAATCTGAACCTAAATAAACATTGTTTTATTATTATTGTTATTTTGTAATTCAGAAAGGGCGGTCTGACGGCGATGTAAAGCGGTGTGAATTTTCTCTATACAACGTACACTTGAACTGATATAGATTTCTTTAGGTGGGGTTTGTTTTAGGTGGTTAAAATTCGCTTTTCATCTGGACTCCGTTCACTGCAGTACGAAGCTGAGCGTCTGGGCTCGAGCGGCTCTCTGCTTCTCCAAACTGAGGCTGCGCTGATCGGCTGTTACGGTCGGGAACAGACCGACTGTAGATATGGACTTTATATGACCCCGCTTCAAAAAACCCGAACTACCCCTTTAAGTGAAAGGGGTTTGTGTCTGGTGTTCCAGCACAATTAAAATAGACCTCTGTCACTGACTAATTTCCATCCACTCCATTTTGATGAACAGCAGGCGCTCTCTGGTGATTGACAGCTGCCATCAGAGAGGGACATCAGCGTTGATTAAAATGAAGCCAATTATTTGCTCGGGGCTCCTCTGACCACAGCGTCTTACCGACTGAGACAAACCACATGGCTGATGGATTCTGTGTGCTTTTTTTGGGGGGTTTCAATGACACAGACAGAGGGCTGCTTTGGCAAGTGACTGATCACTGTGTGTAGAAGGCTACACCTCTGTTTCTGTTGCCTAGACGCAACAAGGGTCGATTGATGGCTGCGGAGTGGATTTCGGTGGCTCTCCGATTTGTTTTCTTTGATTGCATCTCCGCAGATGTTTTCTTCTGCTGGATGTCCAGCGGCCGGTGAAAAAGCACATAAACACTTAAGTACCTAATCCCTGCTGTTATTCTGAAGCTCAACAATCCTAAATCCAAATAAATGAGAACTGTCCCTCAGTGGGACCCAGCATCAATGAACAGCCTTGGACGGGAAATGGGGAAAAAAGCACTGATAATGACGCTGACAAAACCCTCTGTGCAATCAAACCCGTTATGTAGGAGAACTACCCGTTAGCCTCTAAAGGTACCAGCTAATATGGATCCAATCAGTCAGTATTATAATTCAATACGATCAATATGCAAAACTTGAATTCCCAGTGTTGTCACAAAGACATTGAATTTGGCTCAGCAAGCATAGCCGCTGTGTCTGTGGACGCCACCTGTTGCTAACGTCCCACATTCCGGTTTGGCCGCCTCGTTTGTGGCCTCGAGAGATAATTAACAGTGTCACATATTGATTGGAAGGTCCTGCGGCGTATTATGTCCGACAGAGATGAGAATATTTAATTTGGTGATATTCTGCTTCAAGCAAAAAAAAACTGTGGCGTGTTTAATTTTCACAAAGGCCGATGCGACCGCATGCACAGAATGTAATGTGAAGCATTTATAAAGTTCTCCGCTCTTTCCAATCAAGCTCCCCAAACGAGAATACTGAGCAGGAAAAACAGGAAAATGTGTTAGTTGGTCCGCTTCTGCAAATACGGTATATCGAGTGCTAAAAATCCCACAAACAAATGAGAACGTGTTTAAAAGGTTCCAGGTCATGAAACTAATTGCTGAATTAATAAATTCAGAGGTTAATGTCACATAATTGGTCTGATGCCAAACGACATCTAGTGCTTTACGTTACATCTCTAATCGTGCACGCTCAAACCAGAATCTGACATTTGTGTGACTCGTGAAATGATTAAGTATTTTCTCGATTCGGCACACGCGTGGCCGATCCTTTACGTGTTAATTGGGAGCAGAACCAGGATCTGTGAAAGCTTCGGTTACATTTCATCGCTCCTCGTCAACTCTTTCAGTTCGTGCGTTTTGGTTTCTGTACTGAACTCCACAATGCTTCACTTCTGGCATTTATAGAGTTCCTGTTTGGCAGTAATATAGTTAAAACATTTCAAATTTCATTTTAATCACTACATTTGTACATTCGTTTGCCCGTGGCCTTCGAGCATCAATCTGGCATAAAGAAAACAAGAAAACAACAGTCGTAGCTTCTCGGCAGCGCTGGACACGCCTCATCCTTCTGCCCAAACTTTAACTGGGTTTGGCTGTGTTGCAAGCAAATTTGCCGGTCACGTTGGCTGTTGAAGAGAACGGAGGGGATTATTCCTGAACTGACTGTTGATCAGAACCCATTCAGACACTTTCATCTGTCAAAAACAAGTAGCTGCTCCTCCAGTTTCTTCTGTGCTGTGGAAGACTTTGGTCTTCTTTGAGGTGTTGTCAGTCTGGCAGCTGGTGCTGTGTGGAGAACTTAGATAATCTTTGGGTTTCCTCCAGTTGTGCTCCACATACAGTTCCTCTTATATCACGTTTAGTTTCATCTATCCGTCCTCTGTTTTGTGCCTGTCCACCTAAATCCAGTAAAATGGGCAGTTTTGCATCCTTCTGTATTCCCTCCAGTTGACAGGCAGACACTAAATGTTAAAAACAGAAGTGAGCGTTAATTACATCTCTGCACACATTCATTTTTAAACACACACCGACTACCCCCTGACATGTAACTTTTGATTTTCCCGAGGAGCCGTTAACATACAAGGCACCGTCAGTGCGGGAGCAAACAGAGCAACCCACTGTGGAAAACAGGAGTGAGACCTCCGCTTGCAGCATCTCCCCAAGAAGGTGAAAAAATAACTGAGTTTGTGCAAAAGACGGGTTTAGACATCTGCGATACGCACCGGGACGCAACACGCAGCGCAACGCGACTCCCCGGCACTCAGTACAGGCTTCAGTGTGTCTTATATATCTAATTGCGGTCTTTTATCCCTCAGATATAAGACGCCATTATTCCTCGCTCTCCTTACATGCTCTCAAACAAAACAGGTGTAAAAAACCTGAAGCGCGGCTCTGGTTCACAGCAAGTGTACAGAAACGCTGGAGCTGGAGCTTGAATTTCAAATACAGCGTGCAGCAATGAGTTTCGTTCTGCTTCACAGGAAAAAAAAAGCCAAAACAATATTAGAAACTGATCTGTCTCATGTAGAAGCGAGATTATTGGGTATTACTCTCACAAACACCAGTGTATTAATGCAGATCCCATATGGAAACGGCAGAGCACTAAACCTTATCTATTATTGAAGCGTGAGGGAGAATTTTTAGAGCACTCCTGCCATATTCATAATTTATATTTAAATCCTTCTTGGTCCCCACTACATATTCAGATCTCATTTACTGTCATCCGTGCCGACTCGGGGCCTTTATCCTCCAGGAATCTGGTCTCAATTAATGTTCTTATCGAGATTTAGGCGAGGATTTGAAAGGAAAGGTGCTTGGCAGTGACCATGGAAACACGTCGGAGAAGCAATCTGTGTGTTCTTACAGACATCGGAAGAATTTAATTGTATGGCAGTGCTTTTTGCTGCCTTTGTTTTTTTTTGTTTTTTTTTTAAATCTCTAGGATCACTATGTCCACCATGTCGCCTATCAGAGCCCCGTGTGTTTCATCAGAGCTCAGTTGGTTATGGCGCCACATGCACCATACAGAGGGCTTTATCCGCAGGGAGCTTCGGGATCGGCGCATTAATATTTCATTTAAAACAAATTGATTGTTGCAAATACTGATGGAGGTGTTCAATTTTCCGCCTAGTTTGTTTTCCCACAGAGGGCTGACTCTGCAGCCACACCGCGGAGGGGAAACTCCGCACACAGCCAGCGTCTGTCAGAGGAGATAGTGTTGCCACCACGTAGAAGAATGAAAAAAAAAT